>JAHIAM010004728.1:0-106123 GCA_021605205.1 Aegilops longissima
TATAGCATTCCAGTACATTTCTATATTGAAAATTTTCTACACATAAAATTTTCTATATTGAAGATTATAAATGTCTCTTTCTCTCTCTCTCTCTCTCTCTCTCTCTCTCTCTCTCAAAATACCTACATTTACTAAAAAAATCTACTCTATTCAAACATCTACATTGAAAATATTCACTTCAAAAGACCTACATTTACTAATTTTCTTATCTATCCAAAATACCTACATTTTACTAAAAATATACTCTATTCAAAAAACTACAATGAAATAATCTACATTCTATTCAATGCAAATAATCTACATTCTTTTGTATTAAAAAACATTAAAAAACTACATGATGCAAGAACAGAGTGAGGAGAGATGAGGGAGAGAGGGAGGAGGGAGGAGGGGGTGGGAGGAGGGTGGAGGAGGAGGGAGGGGAGACGAGGAGGGGGAGGAGGGATGGGGTGGGAGGAGGGCTGGCGGAGGAGGGCTTGGCCGGAGGAGGAGGACGGCTTGGGCGGAGGACAGGAGGGAGGAGGGCTTGGCCGGAGGAGGAGGACGGCTTGGGCGGAGGAGAGGAGGGAGGAGGGCTTGGCCGGAGGAGGAGGGAAGAGGGCGGTGGGATGAGGAGAGAGAGAGGAGGGAGGAGGGCATACCGAGGAAGGAGGAGGGAGGACGGCGGTGGCAATGCGGTGGTGACGGCAATGCGGCATCGATGGAGGCAGAGTGAGCCAGCGGGGAGTGAGGGGAGGAATAAGATGGTCGGACGTGGGGGAGGAATATGGGGATAAGGCTCCCATAGCAGTAGCGCTGAGCCAGGGAGAGCGCTATTGCTAAGCCCAATAGCAGTAGCGTTGGTTGGTGCCCTGCGCTACTACTATACCTAGCCTACTAGCAACGGTGTGGCAGTTATAGTAGTGGAGCTTTTTATTCGGGTCGCGCTACTACTATTTATATAGCAATAGCATGCTTGTGTACCCCGCGCTGCTGCTAGATAGCAGTAGCACGTTGTTTTGACCAACGCTACTGGTAAGCTTTTGTGTATAAGGTTTTCCCTAGTAGTGTTGGAACAATTCCAACTTGCCGTGTCACCATATCGTGTATTACACAAAACCCTTAACTTAATCGAAAATTTCATGGAGCATTGATGAAGACCGTATCAATGTAATTACTTACAACGAGCACTTCATAATCTCTGTTTGCGAGAAAACATGTCATCAATGCTACTTTAGTACTCAATGATATTTTCACTGTTGTCCCATGATCAGTACTTTGATCACTTTGGTATCTATACTGGCAACAACTTGGGAGTATCGGGCATATCTGGTTGTTTTACATACCATGGAATACGTGATTAATCAAACACAAAAGTGTGTGGAATCTCCATCATGTATTTTGCTCATCAGTGCTTTAGGACACTGAGTCTTGCAAAACTCTTCCCATGTGACTTCGGCAAGAATCGCTCCTTGGTGTTTTAATGCTAAACTGTTTTAGCATTTTGTCAATATGTATTTAGTCTTAGCCCTTTCACGCAATTCTATCTCGTAGATAAATATGCCTAATATCAAGGCTACTTAGCCCAAGCACTGCATCAAAAAACTATTTTCAATGAAGTCCTAATTCGTGTCAAGAATTTTATATTATTTCCAATCAACAATGTGTCAAGTACACAAGGTTCTTAGAAATATTATTATGCTCCCACTTACTTTCTTGTAACCACAAGCATCTTCATTATCCATTGATGAAATCAAACTCTTTTGAATATTTCATCAAAAACGAAGATTCCAACTCCATTTTGCTCTCTTCTGTCCATTGCTGGAACTCTGAAGTTTGCATACTCACTAGCATCATTTGGATTGATAAAACACCTTGGACTGTATCACATGCAAGTCCTAGGTAGCATTTCCATCTCATGTAAATCCTTTGGGCATCCATGTATCATATCTCATGATTGAAATATGTATTAATTGCTAGTTTGACCCGAACCGACTTTAAGCATCGCTACCATGAGACAATCTCATCGTAGTCAACTCCTTGAATTTCTTATTGCAACAAGTCGAGCTTTATGGATAAAACATTTTATCCACATCATTTTATTGTTCCATTTATGTTTGTTAGACTCCAAGTCCTCCGAAGGGTTTATCAAGATACAATCTTGAATCATTCATATGGAAACTATCTCGGATTATATTGGCATTTAGCCAATTCCGGAGTCAGGGCTCATCAACGCTTCCTTGTATATCGTAGGTAAATTGTTGTACAACAACAATATCTCGTTTGCGCACCTGAGAGGTTTGCACGAGTTTTTCCTACGCGGTTCAACTGCAAGTTGGACTGAAGTCCATATATTTTTTTTGTAGAGGCTTCCGTATCAGTCGCGGTAGGAAACTCTGGAATCACTTCCAAGGTCTCTTTCCTTTGACCTGATAACAAAGATACAATTATCTTGTAGAGTTGCACTGTCCTCCAACTCACCTTTTGAAAGAACCATTTTCTTCAAAATCCATAAGGCTTGGTGTGGCAAACATTTTTTCCTCGGTACAGTGAGGGAGGGATACCCAATAAATTGGGATAACCTACAAAGTAGCACTTGTCTAATTTGGAATAGGTTTGTAAATATTTTACACAAGCCCCATATTCTAAATGTTAAGAAAAGATATAACATGGTTGGGTGTACCTTACCATGGCGTCATTTCAACATATCTGATGGCGCTCTTTTCAAAGTATAAAAGCCGCAGTCTCTAAAGCATTACTTTAAAAGGGATAAAGGCAAACTGATTTATGTCATCTCTGATCTTACCATGTTATAAATGGTTTGATTACATCTTCACGGACATTCCACTCACAGTGGTGTTCTGGGAGGTGTAAGTTATGAAACTCTTTTCACAAATCATCAGACATTCGCTAAACTTGTAACTCAAATATTTCTTTCTGCAATCCAATTGCACAAACATAGTTTTCTTGTTAAAAAAATTTCTACTTTATTTTGAAAAACTTTTGAATGATTTCAAAAGATCCAGACTTATGTCTCATATAGTATATATCCATATATCTACTTTAGTCATTTCTGAAGATAGACAAATCCACTGCCAGCAACAACATTCATCAGACTTCATACATCCAAATGTATGGTCACCAATAAGTTCGTTGGTCGTTCATTATGGCATGTGAACGATATTTTAGTCATTTTACTTTTCAGCTGAATGTTGCAAGTGTCAGATGATTCATAATGAAACGACTACAAAATCCATCATTATGGAATTTCTCCATGTAGGTTTCTCCAATGTGACCAAATCTGATTGCCACACATATGTGGTATTCTTTTAGTCTAGCGACACTTAGTGTCAATGTCATGGATGTATTATATTATTATCAATATTCATAACACACATCTCATTCATAATGGAAGTATGGCCCTTATGTTATTCATAACATCGAACTCTAAAAATGAATTATGAAAATAAATATAGAGCTAATATACCGATGGAAGGTATAGTAACTTTTACTATGCTCCCAGCGCGTATCTTAACCTCATTACTGGCAAGTCTTTTAGGTCGTAGTAGTTCTTGCATCAAGTCGCTACAGAATGCAATCGAGCGGGTATTTCTGTGATCAATTATTAATCACCATACCCAAGAATCAGTGATTAACATCTTTAATCATAATTCCCAAGAATTGTATCTTTGACTAGCCTTCCATACATCTACAACATGTATGACATTCATGCATGAGCTGGATATTCCAGTCTTTTTTTCCTTTTTGCTTTTATACTTCTAACAGTTTTACTTCCAATATTTCTCCTACTCTGAGAAGAAGCACCCAACTTTAAGAGTGGTGTTTGTGGCACCTCGGCTCAGAGAAACCAGAACGCCCTGTATTCCAGCCCAGAGATCGAGGAGAAGTCTCTGGAATACGGCACTGCTTGACATAACAAATCAACTCTTATTACAAAGGATAATAAATACACGGGTCTGATGTTACAACGAATCACATCAGCACGGCGACACTACACCTGCGATACTACACTTTCTCTATGGTAGCAGTGGAACAACGATGAAGGTGGTGAATTTCACACCGCAAGGACTCTGGCTGGGACACGATCTAGCTCGCACGCATGGAAACCTTGACAAGCAATCAATCAATCATGGCATCACCTGCAATCTGGCATGACACGCCAGGTCAGTACATTGAATGTACCTGCAATCTCACGACAACCATAAGTATCAAGGCAAAACAACAACATAGCATTAAACAAGTTAATAATTAACAACTACTAAGATGCAAAAGCAACTACTAAGCATGATATGAAACTACTACAATACTGATAAACCACCATCTCAGATCTCAATAACCATCTCACTCTTGGCTATCCGGCCAAGTAATATACCATCTCGATCACCTCGTGATCAAAACATCCTCATGATCACCTCGTGACCACATCACAAACTGAATGATCATCCTCGATATCATCCCAACATCATCATCAACATCCTGCTAAACTGTTACTGCTCACAATATATCAACATATAAATCACCTATAAGTCATTTCGTCATGTGAGTGTTGATCGAACGGTGTGACCTAGTACGAACTATGCCCATGACCGAGGACGCGGCTATCGATAGATTTAACACATACTCTACAGAGGTTAGCACACTATACCCACACCACAGAACCCATAGCCTCGCACTCCCATTCATGTGGACCAACGATGTTCCAACAAAACCGATCTACTGCCATGACACTCTCCCGGCCACTCCGACCAACACGCCTTTTGGGTTCAGTCATGGGTGGCCCCGATGTCAACTTGTGACATCCAACGGCCACCGTCGTGGCAAAACACTCAACGGTCCCAAACGGGGACAACCCGGGTACAACAACAACAACGGGCACACAAGGCTTATGTCCGCCTACCTGATCAGGGTAGCGCGCGCCCATAACCTTCCCTCGTTGGAGGCACCGGTTAGAGACATGACAATAGACCGCATTAGGGCCTTCCCATAAAAGGCAAATGTGGTTGCATTGGAAAAGACTAGCATCATTTGGATTGATAAAACACCTTGGACTGTATCACATGCAAGTCCTAGGTAGCATTTCCATCTCATGTAAATCCTTTGGGCATCCATGTATCATATCTCATGATTGAAATATGTATTAATTGCTAGTTTGACCCGAACCGACTTTAAGCATCGCTACCATGAGACAATCTCATCGTAGTCAACTCCTTGAATTTCTTATTGCAACAAGTCGAGCTTTATGGATAAAACATTTTATCCACATCATTTTATTGTTCCATTTATGTTTGTTAGACTCCAAGTCCTCCGAAGGGTTTATCAAGATACAATCTTGAATCATTCATATGGAAACTATCTCGGATTATATTGGCATTTAGCCAATTCCGGAGTCAGGGCTCATCAACGCTTCCTTGTATATCGTAGGTAAATTGTTGTACAACAACAATATCTCGTTTGCGCAACTGAGAGGTTTGCACGAGTTTTTCCTACGCGGTTCAACTGCAAGTTGGACTGAAGTCCATATATTTTTTTTGTAGAGGCTTCCGTATCAGTCGAGGTAGGAAACTCTGGAATCACTTCCAAGGTCTCTTTCCTTTGACCTGATAACAAAGATACAATTATCTTGTAGAGTTGCACTGTCCTCCAACTCACCTTTTGAAAGAACCATTTTCTTCAAAATCCATAAGGCTTGGTGTGGCAAACATTTTTTCCTCGGTACAGTGAGGGAGGGATACCCAATAAATTGGGATAACCTACAAAGTAGCACTTGTCTAATTTGGAATAGGTTTGTAAATATTTTACACAAGCCCCATATTCTAAATGTTAAGAAAAGATATAACATGGTTGGGTGTACCTTACCATGGCGTCATTTCAACATATCTGATGGCGCTCTTTTCAGTATAAAAGCCGCAGTCTCTAAAGCATTACTTTAAAAGGGATAAAGGCAAACTGATTTATGTCATCTCTGATCTTACCATGTTATAAATGGTTTGATTACATCTTCACGGACATTCCACTCACAGTGGTGTTCTGGGAGGTGTAAGTTATGAAACTCTTTTCACAAATCATCAGACATTCGCTAAACTTGTAACTCAAATATTTCTTTCTGCAATCCAATTGCACAAACATAGTTTTCTTGTTAAAAAAATTTCTACTTTATTTTGAAAAACTTTTGAATGATTTCAAAAGATCCAGACTTATGTCTCATATAGTATATATCCATATATCTACTTTAGTCATTTCTGAAGATAGACAAATCCACTGCCAGCAACAACATTCATCAGACTTCATACATCCAAATGTATGGTCACCAATAAGTTCGTTGGTCGTTCATTATGGCATGTGAACGATATTTTAGTCATTTTACTTTTCAGCTGAATGTTGCAAGTGTCAGATGATTCATAATGAAACGACTACAAAATCCATCATTATGGAATTTCTCCATGTAGGTTTCTCCAATGTGACCAAATACAGTGCCACACATATGTGGTATTCTTTTAGTCTAGCGACACTTAGTGTCAATGTCATGGATGTATTATATTATTATCAATATTCATAACACACATCTCATTCATAATGGAAGTATGGCCCTTATGTTATTCATAACATCGAACTCTAAAAATGAATTATGAAAATAAATATAGAGCTAATATACCGATGGAAGGTATAGTAACTTTTACTATGCTCCCAGCGCGTATCTTAACCTCATTACTGGCAAGTCTTTTAGGTCGTAGTAGTTCTTGCATCAAGTCGCTCAGAATGCAATCGGCGGGTATTTCTGTGATCAATTATTAATCACCATACCCAAGAATCAGTGATTAACATCTTTAATCATAATTCCCAAGAATTGTATCTTTGACTAGCCTTCCATACATCTACAACATGTATGACATTCATGCATGAGCTGGATATTCCATCTTTTTTCCTTTTGCTTTTATACTTCTAACAGTTTTACTTCCAATATTTCTCCTACTCTGAGAAGAAGCACCCAACTTTAAGAGTGGTGTTTGTGGCACCTCGGCTCAGAGAAACCAGAACGCCCTGTATTCCAGCCCAGAGATCGAGGAGAAGTCTCTGGAATACGGCACTGCTTGACATAACAAATCAACTCTTATTACAAAGGATAATAAATACACGGGTCTGATGTTACAACGAATCACATCAGCACGGCGACACTACACCTGCGATACTACACTTTCTCTATGGTAGCAGTGGAACAACGATGAAGGTGGTGAACTTCACACCGCAAGGACTCTGGCTGGGACACGATCTAGCTCGCACGCATGGAAACCTTGACAAGCAATCAATCAATCATGGCATCACCTGCAATCTGGCATGACACGCCAGGTCAGTACATTGAATGTACCTGCAATCTCACGACAACCATAAGTATCAAGGCAAAACAACAACATAGCATTAAACAAGTTAATAATTAACAACTACTAAGATGCAAAAGCAACTACTAAGCATGATATGAAACTACTACAATACTGATAAACCACCATCTCAGATCTCAATAACCATCTCACTCTTGGCTATCCGGCCAAGTAATATACCATCTCGATCACCTCGTGATCAAAACATCCTCATGATCACCTCGTGACCACATCACAAACTGAATGATCATCCTCGATATCATCCCAACATCATCATCAACATCCCGCTAAATCATATCTGCTCACAATATATCAACATATAAATCACCTATAAGTCATTTCGTCATGTGAGTGTTGATCGAGCGGTGTGACCTAGTACGAACTATGCCCATGACCGAGGACGCGGCTATCGATAGATTTAACACATACTCTCAGAGGTTAGCACACTATACCCACACCACGAACCCATAGCCTCGCACTCCCATTCATGTGGACCAACGATGTTCCAACAAAACCGATCTCTCGCCATGACACTCTCCCGCCACTCCGACCAACACGCCTTTTGGGTTCAGTCATGGGTGGCCCCGATGTCAACTTGTGACATCCAACGGCCACCGTCGTGGCAAAACACTCAACGGTCCCAAACGGGGACAACCCGGGTACAACAACAACAACGGGCACACAAGGCTTATGTCCGCCTACCTGATCAGGGTAGCGCGCGCCCATAACCTTCCCTCGTTGGAGGCACCGGTTAGAGACATGACAATAGACCGCATTAGGGCCTTCCCATAAAAGGCAAATGTGGTTGCATTGGAAAAGGCTGGTTCGGTGGCACCTGACCAACTTAATGATGGAATTTGTCCCCAAAAATAGATATGTGATAACTGACACTCCCATATCATCTATCAACCTGTAATCCAAGTCATAGCAATATCCAACAACTAATCCAAATCATCTTATCATCATACTAAAATACTCCGAGGATAGCATAACACTACTATCATGATGAATCCAAGAATGATAATACTACTACTACAATAGCAAGAACAAGCTATCCAGCTAAGATTCACATGCAAGCATCATCTTCGAATCATACTCCAAAACATAGTATCAACTATCATCATGATGAAAATAATACTAGCCACTAATAATCCAAAGGCAACATGACATCCAAAGTAATACTCCAAAAGATAATACCAAATACCAACATGAAAATATTCATAATATAAGAAACTAATAATCCAATGGCAACATGTCAACCACATAAGCTGCAAAACATTAGTCCTACAACTCCAAACAATATCATGGCAATAGCAAGATCAAAATAATACCATGAATCGGATCACATGTAGCTAAAGCAATATTTTAAGCAAGTTTAAATAAGTAAACCATGTCACTGCATTGCAATCATGCAAATGAAGGGTGTGGCTTGCCTGGGGTGGATGGATTCACCAGGAGGAAGTGCGAGAAGCTCGCGGAAAGAATCGGCGGAAATAGTTCTCTCTCGGAGGGGGCTGAATAAGGGTAAGGGCATAATGGTAATTTTCTGAATGTTAAGACATGGTGAAAATGATACCAACATAATGGGCTCGACGAGATGAAGAAGTGGGCTTTGGAATCACCTCATTTGGAGTTAGGATCAAAACTTATGAAGTGTTTTCTTCCAGGGACCTATCTGTATTGAAAATATTTGCAAACAGGGCCTGGACAGAAAAAGTAAAAGCGCATTAGAAGGGAATATGTTTTCAAGAAGTGAAAACTCATTTTCATCTAAAGGAACACGAAAATACGCTTTCGGAAACTGAAGACGTAGTCCAGATAATTATGCCTCCACTTATCCACGTCAGCGTACCTGGGGGTCCACGAGCGGCGGTTGACAAGTGGGGGTCGCGGGGCCCACGGCCAGATGGCGGGGGCAGCGTCATCTCCTTCCTCTTGCCCGCTCCTGGCCGCGGCAGGGCCGGCCCCGACGAGGCCTGCCGGAGCTACAGGGCACCTCCGGCGATGCTCCGCCTATGGAACTGCTCAACGTCGAGCGACGCATCGAGTGGGCCCATCCACGGTCGCCGGGGTGGACCGAGTCGACGGCGCTGGTACGTCCATTTTGCATCATGTTTTCTTACGGTTATTTATGATGTTTTTATGCATAATAATGCTTTTTGGAGTAATTTTAATGCCTTTTCTCTCATAATATGCAAGGTATACACAAAGAGGAACAATTCCGGCAGCTGGAATTCTAGACCTGGAAAAGCTATGTCAGGCCACCTATTCTACACAACTCCAAACAAGCTGAAACTTCACAGATATTTTTTATTGAATATTTGAAGAATATTGGAGCAAATTACTACCAGAGGGGGCCCACCAGGTGGGCACAACCCACATGGGCGCGCCAGGGAGCCCATGCGCGCCCTGGTGGGTTGTGCTCACCCAGGCCCACCTCCGACGCCCATCTTCTGGTATATAAGTCATTTTGACCTAGAAAAATAAGGGAGGACTTTCGGGACGGAGCGCCGCCTTCTCGAGGCGGAACTTGGGCAGGAGCACTTTTGCCCTCCGGGGGAACTTCCCTCCCGGAGGGGGAAATCATCGTCATCATCATCACCAACAACTCTCCCATCTTGGGGAGGGCAATCTCCATCAACATCTTCAACCGCACCATCTCATCTCAAACCCTAGTTCATCTCTTGTGTTCAATCTTGTTACTAGAACTATATATTGGTGCTTGTGGGTGACTAGTAGTGTTGATTACATCTTGTAGTTGATTACTATATGGTTTATTTGGTGGAAGATTATATGTTCAGATCAAAGATGCTATTTAATACCCCTATGATCTTGAGCATGATTATCATTTGTGAGTAGTTACTTTTGTTCTTGAGGTCACAGGAGAAATCATGTTGCAAGTAATCATGTGAACTTGATATGTGGTGTTCGATATTTTGATAGTATGTATGTTGTGATTCCCTTAGTGGTGTCATGTGAACGTCGACTACATGACACTTCACCATATTTGGGCCTAAGGGAATGCATTGTGGAGTAGTAATTAGATGATGAGTTGCGAGAGTGACAGGAGCTTAAACCCTAGTTTATGCACTATTCCATAAGCGACCGATTGGATCCAAAAGTTTAATGCTATGGTTAGAATTTTGTCGGATCTCGGGTTCCGGCAAAACCCTCAAGGTTCGAACACTGGGGTGCGCACGAAGATCTCCCCCTACCGAGTCACGCCCTTAACCTCGCTCCAATCTATAAGGCTAGCTCGACGAACTCGCAACACAAGGGACACAAGATTTATACTGGTTCGGGCCACCGTTGCGGTGTAATACCCTACTCCAGTGTGGTGGTGGTGGATTGCCTCTTGGGCTGAGGATGAACAGTACAAGGGGAAGAACAGCCTCCTGAGGCGAGGTGTTCTTGTGCTCTGTGAACTTGTGTGGGTGAGGATCACTCAATATGAGATGCCTCCTACTATGGTGGCTAATCCTACTTATAGGGGCCCTGGTCCTCTCCCCAAATATTGAGCGGGAAGGGAGCCAACACCGGCCAATTTGAAAGGGGGCAGCTAGTACAGCTTATCCTGACTAAAGGTGGTCTTCGCCTGCAAAAGGCTCTTGTGGTGACGCCGCCTTGGGCTCCATGGTGATCTTCGTCTTGCCGTCATGCTGGTCTTGGTATCATTGCACCGATGTGGAAACCTTTGCTTGATGCCTCGGTACTCCTCGCCTACGCTTGCCTCCTTAGCACCAAAGAGGAAACAAGGACATTGTGCGCGCTGGCGCCCGCCTGGCCTCGTTCTTCATGGCTCACATCATTGGAACCTCACGAGGTTTGCCTTGCATTGATCTCTCCGCCCCTCGCGAGCCAGCCTAGTGAGGCCGCTCCCGAGGAGGTCTTGCATCGTCCGCCTCGTGAGGATTGGCCCCTCGCGAGGGTCTTGAATGCTTGTTGGTGAAGATGGGTCATACGGGCCCGCTCGCAGAGCCACGCCGTGGGCCACAGGCAGGCAAGTCTGGGGACCCCCGTTCCCAGAACGCCGACCGTAGCCCCCGGGCCCAAGGCACGCTTGGGCTTGGCTTCGAGGTGAAGCCAAAGGGCAAATGCGGAGCGCCATGGGCCCCAATAGCCTGCAGCCTTGGTCAACGTGTGGCGGTTGATTGGATGTGGGCGTCTCCGCTTCCCTATGCCGCCTCGGCAACTGCCCGACTTGACGAGTCACTGCTGCATGCAAGGAAAAACCATCATTACCTGTGATCGTGGGGGCGCTGGTTCGCCTTCTCTGGCTATAAATAGGGAGGGGGGCAGAGCCCCCGTCGCCCATCTCTTCCCATTTCGCTCGCTTCTCCCCCTTGCTCCATTGCTAGCAGCGACACCAATGGCGTCGTCGAAGAGGTTCTCCGCCGCGGAGAAGGGGAAGGCCCCTCGCGAAGGGCCCGGCTCTCTGGTGCCCAAGCGCGGGCGCGGCCGTCCCCGCAAGCACACCGCGACCTCCGCTGTGGCCCCTCGCAACCGCAGCGGCGCCACTTCGCGTGGCAGGGGTCGCTATGGTCGTGGCAGCCCTGTTCATTAAGGGAGACGTGTCGTGGTCGCGCGGCCTCCCCGGCCGCGCTTCCACTCGGCGGAGGTGCTACTGGAGTTCGTCGTCTGGTCGGAGAACCCGGCCGGCAACTGGCTTCAGCTCCCGCGCTTCTTCACCGACGAGCTGCCGGCCTCAGGTCCAGGCGGGCTCTGGCTGCAGGCGGACGGGTGTTGCAGTAGGGCTTCCTGGGTCATGGTCGAGGTCCCCGTCGCGGGCAACATAGCCTTGGCCCGTGGCTGGCAGACGTTTGCTCGCGCGCGCGGCCTGGGCAGGCGGTGCACCCTCCATTTCAAGTATGATGGTGACGCGACCCTCTACGTGAGTTTGTTTGGGGAAGATGGTCGTCGCGCTGGGTGCTGCCCTGAGGTCAACGATGGCGAGGAGGTGCTCGGCCTTGGCGATGGTCGTGACGAGGATGAGGGCGAGCCCGCCTTCGGTGCCGGCCATGCCTCGTCTAGCTACGGCGGCTCTTCCCCCGGCGACAGCTCCAGCAGCGGTGGTTATGACCAGCCGCCACGCGGCCGCGCCCACTTTGAAGGTGGCAGCGGGTCGTCTCGTCGCCGCGCCTCCGTGAAGCGCGAGGAGGGGTCCGGCTGAGCTTGGGGCGGCGCCATGAGCCCGCGCGCGTGGACCGCTATAGGGGAACGCGCCACTTTTGTTTCGTTCTTCCTTTCCTTCCTGCATTAAGAGAAAAAACCAGTATGGGTCCCGGGGGGCGTGTAACAAACTATGATTTCTTAATCATTGTGCTATGTTTATTGTTCCTGCGCTGCGTCACAACATCGCCGTTTTATTTAGAGATAACTTAGCCTGGCTTGCTCGAAGTAGTTACCTCCCCACGAGGCGCTTGCTTCCTGGTGCCTGTCGAAGCCTCCTTGGCTTGTTAGGCGCTTAGGAACTGCAAAAAATTCATCAGGAGGCTTATCGTCCACCCGAGCCTTGGTCTCAGGCGCCGCTGGCCTTGACCCAGCGCTTCGTATCGCGATACCCAAGGGGCACGGACTAGGGGAGGTGTGCCAGCTTGTAGGCTCGAAGGAGGGTGCCTCGTGAAAAAGCAGACGAAAGGCAGAGAAAGGAAAAACGCTCACGAGAGAAAGGAAAAACACTCACGAGGCCACCTGCCTAGCCCCCTCACGAGGTATGCGAGAGAGAGTGCAGGCTAAACTGGAGACGAAAACGGAGGCAAAAGGCGACAACGCCAAATCAGCAAAGAACTCCAGAAGCAAACTTCAATTAAAAGAGGGTGAGCCAACTACGGAAAGCAAATTAAAAGCCGCGTCCAGCACCTAGTCTAGTCTTCAAGTCTTCTCACCAGCGCGGAGCTAAGTGTTGCCACTTGGACGTGGGAGGGAGCCCCCGGGGCCCGAGGGTGGCACTCCTGAGACTCCGGGGCGTGTACAGCCCCACTCATTATTACGTGAGAGTGTCACGAGCGGAGACCTTCACAGGCACTGGGCCTTCTTCACAGGCGCTGGGCCTTTCTTCATGGGTAGAACTTCCGGAGGTGCTGGATGTTCCAGGCGTTCTGGATGGGTACCCCGTCCTGCGTCTCCAGGCGTGTGGCGCTAGGCCTGGAGACATGGGCGACCTTGAACGGGCCCTCCCACATGGGTGAGAGCTTATGCAGCCCTTCCCTGGAGAGCACCCGCCTCAGGACGAGGTCACCCACCTCGAGCGTCCTAGAGCGGACGCTGCGACAGTGGTACCGCCGCAGCGCGTGCTGGTATTTTGTCACCCGTAGTGCAGCTTCGCGGCGGCGTTCCTCCCCAGCACGAGGTCCATCCCCCGCGTGGCGCCCTGCTGCGTCTCATCAAACGCTAGGACCCGTGCGGAGCAATGCTTGACCTCGTGAGGGAGAACCGCTTCTGCTCCATAGATGAGGAAGAACGGGGTCTCGCCCGTTGGCTTGGTGGCGGTGGTGCGGATTGACCACAACACGGACTGGAGCTCGTCGTTCCAGCCCCTGCCGCAGGCTTCGAGCTTCTTCTTGAAGGTCCTGGTCTTGAGGCCTCTCAGGACCTCTGCGTTGGCGCGCTCGGCTTGACCATTGCTCCGGGGGTGCGCCACCGAAGCGTAGCAGATCTACGTTCCAAGGTCAGCACAATATGTTTTGAAGAGATTACTGGTGAACTACAAGCCGTTGTCGGTGATGATGCGGTTGGTGACCCCGAAACGGCTCATGAGACCCTTGGTGAACTTGACCGCAGAGCCAGTTGGGATGGTGCGGACGGCTTCCACCTCCGCCCACTTGGTGAACTTGTCGATGGCAACGTAGAGGTATCGATAGCCCCCTGGCGCTCGAGGGAACGGGCCCAGGATGTCCAGTCCCCGGACTGTGAACGGCCACGAAAGTGGGATGGTTTGGAGGCCCTGAGCTGGCTGATGGATTTGCTTGGCGTGGAATTGGCAGGCCTCACAGGACCTCACCAGCTCAGTTGCGTCGTTGAGCACCGTAGGTCAGTAGAATCTGCTGTGGAATGTCTTGTCGACGAGGGTTCGCGACGACGAGTGGTGCCCGCAGTCCCCGCCGTGTATGCCGGCTAGCAGCTCTTTCCCCTGTTCCCTGGAGATACAACGCAGTGAAATGTCATTTGGTCGCTTCCTGTATAACTCACCATCCCGGATGCAGTATGCCGTGGCTTGTCGGGCCACACGCTCCGCGTCCTCCTCCTTCTCCGGCAGCGTCCCTTGCATCAGGTATTCCTTGAATTCCTTGGTCCAGCATCCCTCCTGGAGCTCGAGCGCCAAGAGTAGACGCGCTCCCAAGGTTGGGCCACAGGCTGGGGCTCCTGTGGCAGGCGACTGCGGGAGTTCCTCCCGAGGCTGAGCTGTCCTTGAAGGCGGTGGTGTTGCCGATGGATTGAAGAGCCGCTCCTATAAGACGCCAGGCTCTTGGGGCTGCCGCTTGGATGCCCTTCTGGTGATGTCGTCGGCTTCCTTGTTGGTGCCACGGGGCACGTGCTGCAACTCCAGGCCCAGGAACTGCTTCTCCATCTTGCGCACCTCCGCGAGGTATGCCTCCATGTGCTCGTCCTTCGGCTCGTATACCTTGTTGGAGAAGTTGACGAGGAGCTGCGAGTCACCCCTAACGGTGAGGCGCTTCACCCCCAGGGCTGTCGCAGCTTTTAGGCCAGCTATGAGGCCTTCGTACTCCGCGATGTTGTTGGAGACCTTCTTGCCCTACTGAAAGCGGAGCTGCACAGCGTAGTAGAGCTTGTCCCGAGTGGGCGAGATGAGCACTGCTCCAGCCCCCGCGCCCTAGTGTGCCAAGGCGCCATCAAAATACATGACCCAGCCGTCAGGTGCCTCACTTCCCGGTGAGAGGGACTGATCCTCGCCTATTTCAAGCGCCGGGGCGTCCCTCCATTCTGCCACGAAATCAGCGAGTGCGGCTCCCTTGATGACCCTGGTGGTGCTGAACTCCAACTGGAATGCCTGCAGCTCGATGTTCCACTCAGCGACCCTTCCGGCAGAGTTGGGGCTCCTAAGCACTCTCTCCAATGGGTAGGCCAAGACGACCTTGATGGGGTGGCCCTTGAAGTAGTGCCGCAACTTACACGAGGCCACCAAGAGCGCGAGCAAGAGCTTCTGAGGCATGGGATATCGTTCCCTTGCATCCCGCAACACCGTGCTGACGAAATACACCGGGTGCTCAACGAGGGCTGGTGCGCTGATGAGGCTTGTGCCTTGCGGAAGTTGGGGCGCCTCCTGAGGTGGTGGAGCCCCCAACGCTTGATCGCTCATCGGGGTCTCGACGGCGGCGTCCTGCTGAGCTTGATCCTCTGCTGATGCTGCTACGGCCCTTGCGGCGCCTTCCTGATCTTGCGTCGTCCCTGCTGGTGGCATAGCTCGGCGCGATGTGCCTTTGGCTTGGTGCTCTTCCCGAACCGCCACTAGAGCCGCGTTGGCGGCAAGATAAAGCACTAGGGGCTCAAGAGGTCTTGGCGCCACCATCACTGGAGGGCTGGTCAGGTATCTCTTGAGGTCTTGAAATGCTCGGTCGGCCTCCAGGGTCCTTGAATGGGCCCTCCTTCTTCATCAGCTTGAAGAAGGGTAGGGCGCGCTCTCCCAGCTTGGAAATGAAGCGCCCCAACGCAGTCACCCGACCAGCAAGCTTCTGCGTTTCCTTGAGGGTTTGCGGTGGACTCATATCTTCAATGGCCTTGACCTTCTCTGGGTTGGCCTCGAACCCCCTGTGGGACACAAGGAAGCCCAATAGCTTGACGGAAGGGACGCCAAACATGCACTTCTCGAGGTTGAGTCGCAAGTCCACCTGGCGGAGGCTTTCAAAGGTTTCCTCCAGGTCCTGGATCAAGGTCCTCGCTTCCCGAGACTTCACCACGATCTCGTCAACGTGGGCTTTAGCATTTCTCCCGAGCTGTCGGCTCAAGGCGATGTGCATGAGCTGCTGGAAGGTTGCGCCCGCATTGCGCAGCCCGAAAGGCATGCAAGTGTAGCAGTACACCCCACATGGGGTCAGGAAGGATGTCTTCTCCACATCTTCTACCACCATCTTGATCTGGTGATACCCTGAGAACGCATCCAGGAAGCACAGCAGGTCGCACTCGGCGGTGGAGTCGATGATCTGGTCGATGCGTGGAAGCGGGAACAGATCTTGGGGGCAGGCCTTGTTGAGGTTGGTGAAGTCGACGCACATTCGCTCCTTTCCGCCTTTCTTGGGCACGACGACGGGGTTTGCCAGCCACTCGAGGTACCGAACCTCGCGAATGACACCCGCCGCCTCCAACTTACGGGTTTCTTGGACGATCAAAGCTTGCTTCTCCGTGGACTGCCGCCTCGCCCTCTGCTTCACGGGGCGTACATTGGGCCACACCTTCAGGTGGTGCTCTATCACCCCTCTCGGGACCCCTACCAGCTGGTCGGGCTCCCAAGTGAACACCTCCTTCTTTGTGCGCAAGAACTTCACCAGCACCTCCTCCTGGTCAGGCTCGAGGTTGGCGCCTATGAGGTTGCCCCCGAGGACCCGTCCTCCTCGACCGGCACTTGCTTGGTTTCTGCCTTGTCTTGAGTGAAGAACTACTTCTTCTTGGTCGGCACGGCTCCCTTGGCCTTGGAGGTATCCACGTCGGCGGGCTGCGGCGGTCTTGCGGGCGAGCTTGAGCGTCAACAAGGCTTCCTTGGTGTCCCCAACTACTGTGAGGACACCCTTGCTCCCGGGCATCTTCATGAGGTTGTAGGTCGGATGGGTCGCCGCCATGAACTGAGCCAGGGCCGGGTACCCGAGGATGGCATTATACGGGAGGCCGCTGTGGGTGATGTCGAAGTCAACCAGCTCGGTGCGGTAGTTTTCGCGCGTGCCGAAGGTCACGGGCAGGCAGATCCGCCCTAGGGAGTGGGCGGATCCTCCACCAACCCCTGAGAAAGGCTTGCTAGGGCGGAGCCGCTCGAGTGGTATGTGAAGAAGGCAGAAGGCCTCAGCCGAGAGCACATTGAGGCCGGCGCCACCATTGATGAGCGTCTTGGTGACGGACACGTTGCAGATGGTGGGCGTGCAAAGCATCGGGAGCACCCCTGAACCGATGGTAGAGACGGGGTGATCCCCTGAGTCGAAGGTGAGGTCGGCCTCGGGCGCGGCCCAGCCCGGTGGAGCCCCCGAGCGCTTGGAAGCGGCGCCGATCTGGCAAATGAATGGCTTGATATGGCAATCAGAAGGCGGTGCTTGCGAGCCTCCTAGGAGGGCCGCGACCGCGTGATGCGTCGGTGCCGCGTAGCGCACGGTGAAGAGGTCGTGCAGCTCCTCCCAAGATGCCACCGTGGATCCGGGGAGGTTGAGCAGCCAGGCGCGCGGTGCGCCAGTGAGGGCCATGGGAAGCCAGTTGGCCATGACCTTGTCGTCGCCCCCGGCCTCGAGGACGGCCTCCTCATACGCCAGCAGGAAAGCTGACGGGTCCGCCGCACCGTTGTAGCGTGGCGGCATCTCCGGCTTGAACTTGGGCGGTCACTGCACCTGCCACAGGGCGGGGGCCAAGGCTTGGAGCCCCCTGGCCCCGTCGTCGGCATCAGTCGTCATAACCGGGAGTGAGACGCATGCCATGAGGGCGAAGCGCGGTGGTGGCGGGGTGCAGATCGACAGAAGGAAAGCTACGGCGCACCCCTACCTGGCGCGCCAAATGTCGGATCTCGGGTTCCGGCAAAACCCTCAAGGTTCGAACACTGGGGTGCGCACGAAGATCTCCCCCTACCGAGTCATGCCCTTAACCTTGGTCCGATCTCTAAGGCTAGCTCGACAAACTCGCAACACAAGGGACACAAGATTTATACTGGTTCGGGCCACCATTGCAGTGTAATACCCTACTCTAGTGTGGTGGTGGTGGATTGCCTCTTGGGCCGAGGATGAACAGTACAAGGGGAAGAACAGCCTCCTGAGGCGAGGTGTTCTTGTGCTCTGTGAACTTGTGTGGGTGAGGATCGCTCAATATGAGATGCCTCCTACTATGGTGGCTAGTCCTACTTATAGGGGCCCTGGTCCTCTCCCCAAATATTGAGCGGGAAAGGAGCCAACAATGGCCAATTTGAAAGGGGGCAGCTAGTACAGCTTATCCTGACTAAAGATGGTCTTCGCCTACAAAAGGCTCTTGTGGTGACGCCGCCTTGGGCTCCATGGTGACCTCCGTCTTGCCGTCCTACTGGTCTTGGTCTCGTTGCAACGATGTGGAAACCTTTGCTTGATGCCTCGGTACTCCTCGCCTGCGCTTGCCTCCTTAGCACCAAAGCGGAAACAAGGACACTGTGCGCGCTGGCGCCCGCCTGGCCTCGTTCGTCATGGCTCACGTCACTGCAACCTCGCGAGGTTTGCCTTGCCTTGATCTCTCCGTCCCTCGCGAGCCAGCCTGGTGAGGCCGCTCCCGAGGAGGTCTTGCGTCGTTCGCCTCGCGAGGCTTGGCCCCTCGCGAGGGTCTTGAATGCTTGTTGGTGAAGATGGGCCGTACGGGCCCGCTCGCAGAGCCACGCCGTGGGCTGCAGGCAGGCAAGTCTGGGGACCCCTGTTCCCAGAACGCTGACAAATTTATTCTTAATACTTTTCTCGTAGTTGCAGATGCTTGCGAGAGGGTTAATCATAAGTAGGAGGTTTGTTCAAGTAAGAACTGCACCTAAGCATCCACCCACATATCAAATTATCAAAGTAGCAAACACAAATCAAACCAACATGATGAAATTGACCTGCAAGCCATATCAATCCACAAATTTGTTCTACGTATATCAAGTGCATATCAGGATGTTCGGTTCCGTCTCCTGCATAAGGGTTAGCTAGCAATTGTTCTATCATACCCGAAGGAATTTCATATTCAATATTTTCAGTAGGTGCAGTAGATTGAGAGCTACGTCAGGCCACCTATTCTGTACAACTCCAAACAAGCTGAAACTTCACGGATATTTTTATTGAATATTTGAAGAATATTGGAGCAAATTACTACCAGAGGGGGCCCATCAGGTGGGCACAACCCACCTGTGCGTGCCAGGGAGCCCAGGCGCGCCCTGGTGGGTTGTGCTCACCCAGGCCCACCTCCGGTGCCCATCTTCTGGTATATAAGTCATTTTGACCTAGAAAAAATAAGGGAGGACTTTCGGGACGGAGCGTCGCCGTCTCGAGGCGGAACTTGGGTAGGAGTACTTTTGCCCGCCGGCGGAGCGATTCCGCCGGGGGAACTTCCCTCCCGAAGGGGGCAATCATCATCATCATCACCAACAACTCTCCCATCTTGGGGAGGGCAATCTCCATCAACATCTTCAACAACACCATCTCATCTCAAACCCTAGTTCATCTCTTGTGTTCAATCTTGTTACCGGAACTATAGATTGATGCTTGTGGGTGACTAGTAGTGTTGATTACATCTTGTAGTTGATTACTATATGGTTTATTTGGTGGAATATTATATGTTCAGATCAAATATGCTATTTAATACCCATCTGATCTTGAGCATGATTATCATTTGTGAGTAGTTACTTTTGTTCTTGAGGTCACGGGAGAAATCATGTTGCAAGTAATCATGTGAACTTGATATGTGTTCGATATTTTGATAGTATGTATGTTGTGATTCCCTTAGTGGTGTCATGTGAACGTCGACTACATGACACTTCACCATATTTGGGCCTAAGGGAATGCATTGTGGAGTAGTAATTAGATGATGGGATGCGAGAGTGACAGGAGCTTAAACCCCAGTTTATGCACTATTCCATAAGCGACCAATTGGATCCAAAAGTTTAATGCTATGGTTAGAATTTTATTCATAATACTTTTCTCTTAGTTGCGGATGCTTGTGGGAGGGTTAATCATAAGTAGGAGGTTTGTTCAAGTAAGAACAGCACCTAAGCATCCACCCACATATAAAATTATCAAAGTAGCAAACACAAATCAAACCAACATGATGAAAGTGACTAGATGAAATTCCCGTGTACGCTCAAGAACGATTTGCTTACTATAAGAGACCGTTTTGGCATGTCCTTTGCCTCAAAAGGATTGGGCTACCTTGCTGCACTTTTGTTACTACTATCATTACTTGCTCATTACAAATTATCTTGCTATCAAACTACTCTGTTACTTACAATTTCAGCACTTGCAGACATTACCTTGCTGAAAACCACTTGTCATTTCCTTCTGCTCCTCGTTGGGTTCGACACTCTTACTTATCGATAAGAGCTACAATTGATCCCCTAAACTTGAAGGTCATCAAGGCTATTTTCTGGCGCCGTTGCCGGGGAGTGAAGCTCCTTTGGTAAGGAAACATTTATATAGTGTGCTGAAATTTACTGTCACTTGATACTATGGAAAACAATCCTTTGAGGGGTTTGTTCGGGGAATCTTCACCTCGACCGGAACCACAATTAGCTACCCCTCAACCTACTGCACCTACTGAAAATATTGAATATGAAATTCCTTTGGGTATGATAGAACAATTGCTAGCTAATCCTTATGCAGGGGACGGAACCGAACATCCTGATATGCACTTGATATATGTAGAACAAATTTGTGGATTGTTCAAGCTTGCAGGTTTACTCGGAGATGAAGTTATGAAGAAGGTTTTCCCTTTATCTTTGAAGAGAAAGCATTGGCATGGTATAGGATATGCGATGATATTGGATCCTAGAATTGGAATCGATTGAAATTGGAGTTCCATCAAAAAAATTATCCTATGCATCTAGTTCATCGTGATCGGAATTATATATATAATTTTTGGCCTCGTGAAGGAGAAAGTATAGCTCTAGCTTGGGGGAGGCTTAAGTCAATGTTATATTAATGCCCCAGTCATGAGCTCCCAAGAGAAATTATTATCCAGAATTTTTATGCTCGGCTTTCTCGTAATGATCAAACCATGCTTGATACTTCTTGTGCTGGTTCTTTTATGAAGAAGAATATTGAATTCCGGTGGGATCTTTGGAAAGAATTAAACGCAACTCTAAAAATTGGGAACTCGACGAAGGTAAAGGGTCAGGTATTAAACTTAAGTATGATTGTGTTAAATCTTTTATAAATGCCGATGCTTTTCAAAAATTTAGCACTAAATATGGACTTGACTCTGAGATAGTAGCCTCCTTTTGTGAATCATTTGCTACTCAAGTTGATCTCCCTAAAGAGAAGTGGTTTAAATATCACCCACCTATTAAAGAATAAATTTCCTACTGCTTATATTGAGAAACCACCTTTTCCTGTTTGGATAAAGGAACATGCTAAAGTATCAACTGTGGTCAACAAAAGCTATATTAGAACACCTAAACCTGATGAACAACTCAAAGTAGAACCTATTGTTGCTATGATTAAGGATCTCTTGGAAGAAAATGTAGATGGGCATGTTATTTACTTCTGCGAAGAAGCTGCTAGAATTGCCAAACCTGGTAAAAAGGATAAACATAGACGTGTTGTTGGCATGCGCGTTGTCTTAGTTAAAATAGGAGATCATTGTTATCATGGTTTATGTGACATAGGTGCTAGCGTGAGTGCTATTCCCTACTCCTTATATCAAGAAATTATGAATGACATAGCACCCGCAGAGCTAGAAGACATAGATGTCACTATTAAACTTGCTAATAGAGACACTATATCACCAATTGGGATTGTTAGATATGTTGAAGTCTTCTGTGGAAAAATAAAATACCCTACTGATTTTCTTGTTCTTGGTTCCCCACAAGATGACTTTTGTCCCATTATCTTTGGTAGACCTTTCTTGAACACCGTTAATGCTAGAATAGACTGTGAGAAACAAACTGGCGGTGTTAGTTTTGGTGATGAGTCTCATGAGTTTAATTTTTCCAAGTTTAGTAGAAAGCTTCATGAAAAAGATTTTCCTAGTAAAGATGAATTAATTGGTCTTACTTCTATTGTTGTGCCTCCTACGGATCCACTAGAACAATATTTGCTATACCATGAAAATGATTTACATATGCATGAAAGAAATGAAATAGATAATATTTTCTTTGAACAACGTCCTATGCTTAAACACAATTTGCCTATTGAAACTCTAAGAGGTCCTCCTCCACCTAAAGGTGATCCTGTGTTTGAATTAAAACAATTGCCAAATACTTTGAAATATGCTTATCTTGATGAAAAGAAGAAATATCCTGTTATTATTAGTGCTAACCTTTTAGAACATGAAGAATAAAGATTATTGAAAGTTCTAAGGAAGCACCGAGCTGCTATTGGATATACTCTTGATGATTTAAAGGGCATTAGTCCCACTCTATGTCAGCACAAAATTAATATGGAACCTGGTGCTAAACCCATTGTTGATCACCAACGTCGGTTAAATCCGAAGATGAAAGAGGTGGTAAGAACGGAAATATTAAAACTTCTGGAAGCAGGTATAATCTATCCTATAGCTGATAGTAGATGGGTAAGTCATGTTCATTGTGTCCCTAAGAAGGGAGGTATTACTGTTGTTCCTAATTATAAGAATGAACTTATTCCACAAAGAATTGTTACAGGCTATAGAATGGTAATTGATTTTAGAAAATTAAACAAAGCAACTAGAAAAGATCATTACCCTCTGCCTTTTATTGATCAAATGCTAGAAATGTTATCTAAGCACACACATTTTTGCTTCCTTGATGGATATTCTGGTTTTTCACAAATACCTGTTTCTCAACCTGATCAAGAAAAGACCACTTTCACTTGTCCCTTTGGAACTTATGCTTATAGACGTATGTCTTTTGGTTTATGTAATGCACCTGCTACCTTTCAAAGAAGTATGACTGCTATATTCTCTAACTTTTGTGAAAAGATTGTTGAGATTTTCATGGACGACTTCTTTGTTTATGGGAAGTATTTTGATGATTGTTTAAGCAATCTTGATTGAGTTTTGCAGAGATGCGAGCAAAAAAATCTTGTCTTGAATTGGGAGAAGTGCCACTTTATGGTTAATGAAGGCATTGTCTTGGGTCACAAAATTTCTAAAAGAGGTATTGAAGTGGACAAAGCTAAGGTTGAAGCAATTGAGAAAATGCCATGTCCTAAAGATATCAAAGGTATTTGTAGTTTCCTAGGTCATGTTGGTTTCTATAGGAGATTTATCAAAGACTTCTCTAAAATTTCTAGGCCTCTTACGAATCTTTTGCAAAAGGATGTTCCTTTTGTTTTTGATGATGATTGTTTAGAAGCCTTTGAAACACTCAAGAAAGCCTTAATTTCTGCACCTATTGTTCAACCACCTGATTGGAACTTGCCTTTTGAAATTATGTGTGATGCTCGTGAGTATGTTGTTGGTGTTGTTCTAGGACAAAGAGTTGATAAGAAACTGAATGTTATTCATTATGCTAGTAAAACTCTAGACAGTGCTCAACGAAACTATGCTACTACTGAAAGAATTCTTAGCAGTGGTGTTTGCTTGTGATAAATTTAGATCTTATATTGTTGATTCAAAAGTAATTGTTTGCACCGATCATGCTGCTATTAAATATCTTATGGAAAAGATGTTGGGGAATGCAGTAATTTCAAAAAATTTACCTACGATCACGCAAGATCCATCTAGGAGATGCATAGCAATGAGCGGGGAGAGTGTGTCTACGTACCCTCGTAGACCGAAAGCGGAAGCGTTTAGTAACGCGGTTGATGTAGTCGAACGTATTCGCGATCCAACCGATCCAAGTACCGAACGCACGGCACCTCCGCGATCTACACAAGTTAAGCTCGGTGACGTCCCTCGTACTCTTGATCAGCTGAGGCCGAGGGAGAGTTTCGTCAACACGACGGCTTGGTGACGGTGATGATGAAGTTACCGACACAGGGCTTCGCCTAAGCTCTACAACGATATGACCGAGGTGGAAATCTATGGAGGGGGGCATCGACACGGCTAAGACAACTGTCAACTTGTGTGTCTATAGGGTGCCCCCCTCCCCCTTATATAAAGGACGGGAGGAGGGGGCCGGCCGGCCCTTCATGGTGCGCCCCAAGGGGGGATTCCTACTCCTACTAGGAGTAGGTTTCCCCCCTTTCCTAGTCCTAATAGGAGGAGGAAGGAAGGGGAAGAGGAGAGGAAGGAAAGGGGGGGCGGCCCCCTTCCCAATTTGGGTTGGGCTTGGGGGGCGTGCCCCCACCTCTTGGCCGCCTCCTCTCTCTCCCACTAAAGCCCATGTAGGCCCATTTAGCCCCGGGGGGGTTCTGGTAACCCCCCGGTACTCCGGTATATGCCCGAACTCATCCGAAACCATTCCGATGTCCAAACATAACCTTCCAATATATCAATCTTCATGTCTCAACCATTTAGAGACTCCTCATCATGTCTGTGGTCACATCCGGTACTCCGAACTACCTTCGGTACATCAAAACACATAAACTCATAATACCGATCGTCATCGAACGTTAAGCGTGCGGACCCTACGGGTTCTAGAACTATGTAGACATGACCGAGACTCACTTCCGGTCAATAACCAATAGTAGAACCTAGATGCTCATATTGGTTCCTACATATTCTACGAAGATCTTTATCGGTCAAACCGCATAACAACATACGTTGTTCCCTTTGTCATCGGTATGTTACTTGCCTGAGATTCGATCGTCGGTATCATCATACCTAGTTCAATCTCATTACCGGCAAGTCTCTTTACTCGTTCTGTAATGCATCATCCCGCAACTAACTCATTAATCACATTGCTTGCAAGGCTTATAGTGATGTGCATTACCAAGAGGGCCTAGAGATACCTCTCCGACAATCAGAGTGAGAAATCCTAATCTCGATCTATGCCAACTCAACAAACACCATCAGAGACACTTGTAGAGCATCTTTATATTCACCCAGTTACGTTGTGATGTTTGATAGCACACTAAGTGTTCCTCCGGTATTCGGGAGTTGCATAATCTCATAGTCATAGGAACATGTATAAGTCATGAAGAAAGCAATAGCAATAAACTAAACGATCATTATGCTAAGCTAACAGATGGGTCTTGTCCATCACATCATTCTCTAATGATGTGATCCTGTTCATCAAATGACAACACATGTCTATGGCTAGGAAACTTAACCATATTTGATTAACGAGCTAGTCTAGTAGAAGCATACTAGGGACACTCTGTTTGTCTATGTATTCGCACATGTAGTAAGTTTCCGGTTAATACAATTCTAGCATGAATAATAAACATTTATCATGGTATAAGGAAATATAAATAACAACTTTATTATTGCCTCTAGGGCATATTTCCTTCAGTCTCCCACTTGCACTAGAGTCAATAATCTAGTTCACATCGTCATGTGGTTTCACACCAATAGTTCACATCTTTATGTGATTAGTTCACATCTCCATGTGACAATACCCAAAGGGTTTACTAGAGTTAATAATCTAGTTCACATTGCTATGTGATTAACACCCAAAGAGTGATCATGTTTTGCTTGTGAGAGAAGTTTAGTCAATGGATCTGCCACATTCAGAGCCGTATGTATTTTGCAAATTTCTATGTCTACAATGCTCTGCACGGAGCTACTCTAGCTAATTGCTCCCACTTTCAGTATGTATCCAGATTGAGACTTAGAGTCATCCGGATCAGTGTCAAAGCTTGCATCGGCGTAACTCTTTACGACGAACTCTTTATCACCTCCATAACCGAGAAATGTCTCCTTATTCCACTAAGGATAATTTTGACCGTTGTCTAGTGATCCACTACTAGATCACTATTGTACCCTCGTGCCAAACTCATGGTGAGGTTCACAATAGGTCTGGTACACAGCATAGCATACTTCATAGAACCTATGACTGAGGCATAGGGAATGAATTTTCATTCTCATTCTATTTTCTGCAGTGGTCGGGCATTGAGTCTGACTCAACTTCACACCTTGCAACACAGGCAAGAACTCCTTCTTTGATTGTTCCATTTTGAACTACTTCAAAATCTTGTCAAGGTATGTACTCATTGAAAAAACTTATCAAGCGTCTTGATGTATCTCTATAGATCTTGATGCTCAATATGCAAGCAGCTTCACCGTGGTATTTCTTTGAAAAACTCCTTTCAAACACTCCTCTATGCTTTCTAGAAAATTTTACATCATTTCTGATCAACAATATGTCATTCACATATACTTATCAGAAATGATGTAGTGCTCCCACTCACTTTCTTGTAAATACAGGCTTCACCGCAAGTCTGTATAAAACCACATGCTTTGATCACCTTATCAAAGCGTATATTCCAACTCTGAGATGCTTGCACCAGTCCATAGATGGATCGCTGGAGCTTGCACACTTTGTTAGCACCTTTAGGATTGACAAAACCTTCTTGTTGCATCATATACAACTCTTCTTTAAGAAATCCATTAAGGAATGTAGTTTT
This sequence comes from Aegilops longissima, assembly GCA_021605205.1. Taxonomy (NCBI): domain Eukaryota; kingdom Viridiplantae; phylum Streptophyta; class Magnoliopsida; order Poales; family Poaceae; genus Aegilops; species Aegilops longissima. Next base: position 26,711 of record JAHIAM010004728.1, read on the forward strand.
GACATCCATTTGTCAGATTTCATAAAATGTGGCAATTGCTAACATGATTCGGACAGACTTTAAGCATCAATACGAGTGAGAAAATCTCATCGTAGTCAACATCTTGAATTTGTCAAAAAACCCTTTTTGACAAGTCGAGCTTTGTAGATAGTAAAACTACTATCAGCGTCCATCTTCCTCTTGAAGATCCATTTATTCTCAATGGCTTGCCGATCATCGGGCAAGTCAACCAAAGTCCACACTTTGTTCTCATACATGGATCCCATCTCAGACTTCATGGCCTCAAGCCATTTTGCGGAATCTAGGCTCATCATTGCTTCCTCATAGTTCATAGGTTCGTCATGGTCTAGTAACATGACTTCCAGAACAGAATTGTCGTACCACTCTGGTGCGGACCGTACTCTGGATGACCTACGAGGTTCGGTAGTAACTTGATCTGAAGTTTCATGATCATCATAATTAGCTTCCTCACTAATTGGTGTAGGCATCCTCGAACTGATTTCTGTGATGAACTACTTTCCAACTCGAGAGAAGGTACAATTACCTCATCAAGTTCTACTTTCCTCCCACTCACTTCTTTCGAGAGAAACTCCTTCTCTAGAAAGGATCCATTCTAAGAAATGAATATCTTGCTTTCGGATATGTGATAGAAGGTGTACCCAACAGTCTCCTTTGGGTATCCTATGAAGACGCATTTCTCCAATTTGGGTTTGAGCTTATCAGGTTGAAGCTTTTTCACATAAGCATCGCAGCCCCAAACTTTAAGAAACGACAACTTAGGTTTCTTGCCAAACCACAGTTAATATGGTGTCCTCTCAACGGATTTAGATAGTGCCCTATTTAACGTGAATGCAACTGTCTCTAATGCATAACCCCAAAACGACAGTGATAAATCGGTAAGAGACATCATAGATCGCACCATATCTAATAAAGTATGGTTATGACGTTCGGACACACCATTATGCTGTGGTGTTCCAGGTGGTGTGAGTTGCGAAATTATTCCACATTGTTTCAAATGAAGACCAAACTCGTAACTCAAATATTCGTCTCCGCGATCAGATCGTAGAAACTTTATTTTCTTGTTACGATGATTTTCCACTTCACTGAAATTCTTTGAACTTTTCAAATGTTTCAGACTTATGTTTCATCAAGTAGATATACCCATATCTGCTCATATCATCTGTGAAGGTCAGAAAATAACGATACCTGCCGCAAGCCTCAACACTCATCGGATCGCATACATCAGTATGTATTATTTCCAATAAGTCAGTTGCTCGCTCCATTGTTCCGAAGAACGGAGTCTTAGTCATCTTGCCCATGAGGCATGGTTCGCAAGCATCAAGTGATTCCAAAATCCCATCAGCATGGAGTTTCTTCATGCGATTTACACCAATATGGCCTAAACGGCAGTGCCACAAATATGTTGCACTATCATTATCAACTTTGCATCTTTTGGCATCAATATTATGAATATGTGTATCACTACGATCGAGATTCAATAAACCATTCACCTTGGGTGTATGACCACAGAAGGTTTTATTCATGTAAACAGAATAACAATTATTCTTTGACTTAAATGAATAACCGTATTTGCAATAAACATGATCCAATCATATTATGCTCAACGCAAACACCAAATAACATTTATTTTTAGGTTCAACACTAATCCCGAAGGTAAAGGGAATGTGTGATGGTGATCTTATCAACCTTGGAATCACTTCCAACACACATCGTCACCTTGCCCTCAACTAGTCTTTGTTCATTTTGTAACTCCTGTTTCGAGTTACTAATCATAGCAACTGAACCAGTATCCAATACCCAGGGGCTTATAGTGATGTGCATTACCGAGAGGGCCCATAGATACCTCTCCGATACACGGAGTGAAAAATCCTAATCTTGATCTATGCCAACTCAATAAACACCTTCGGAGACACCTGGAGAGCATCTTTATAATCACCCATTTACATTGTGACATTTGATAGCACACAAACTGTTCCTCCGGTATTCGGGAGTTGCATAATCTCATAGTCAGGGGAATATGTTTAAGTCATGAAGAGAGCAATAGTAATAAAACTAAACGATCATTATGCTAAGCTAACGATCATTATGCTAAGCGAGCTATCCCGTTCATCAAATGACAACACATGTCTATGGCTAGGAAACTTAACCATCTTTGATTAACGAGCTAGTCTAGTAGAGGCATACTAGGGACACTCTGTTTGTCTATGTATTCACACATGTAGTAAGTTTCCGGTTAATACAATTCTAGCATGAATAATAAACATTTATCATGATATAAGGAAATATAATAACAACTTTATTATTGCCTCCAGGGCATATTTCCTTCAAAAGAAAGATGCTAAACCTAGACTTATTCGATGGGTTCTCTTGCTACAAGAATTTGATTTACATATCACTGATATAAAAGGAGCCGAGAACCTCGTAGATGATAACTTGTTTAGGCTTGAAAATGGGCTTGATGACCCACTACCTATTGATGATAGTTTTCCTGATGAGCAGTTAGCTGCAATAAATGTTGCTCATAATACTCCTTGGTATGCTGGCTATGCTAATTATATCGTTGCTAAATATTTACCACCTAGCTTTACATACCAACAAAAGAAAAAAAATCTTCTATGATTTAAGACACTACTTTTGGGATGACCCACATCTTTATAAAGGAGTAGATGGTATTATTAGACGTTGTGTACCTAAGCATGAACAGGGACAAATCCTTCGGAAATGTCACTCTGAAGAATATGGAGATAGAACTGCTCACAAGGTATTGCAATCCGGATTTTATTGGCCTACTCTCTTCAAGGATGCCCGTAAGTTCATCTTATCTTGTGATGAATGCCAAAGAATAGGTAATATCGGTAAGCGTCAAGAAATGCTTATGAATTATTCACTTGCTGTTGAACCATTTGATGTTTGGGGATTTGATTACATGGGACCTTTTCCTTCCTCTAATGGGTATACACATATTTTGGTTGATGTTGATTATGTTACTAAATGGGTAGAAGCTATTCCAACCAGTAGTGCTGATCACAATACCTCTATTAAAATGCTTAAGGAAGTTATTTTCCCAAGGTTTGGAGTTCCTAGATATTTAATGACTAATGGTGGTTCACACTTTATTCATGGTGCTTTCTGTAAAATGCTTGCCAAGTATGATGTTAACCATAGAATTGTGTCACCTTATCATCCTCAGTCTAGTGGTCAAGTTGAGCTTAGCAATAGAGAAATAAAATTAATTTTGCAAAAGATTGTCAATAGGTCCAGGAAGAATTGTTCTAAGAAATTAGATGATGCACTTTGGGCTTATAGAACAGCATATAAAAATCCTATGGGTATGTCTCCTTATAAAATGGTTTATGGAAAAGCTTGTCATTTGCCTCTTGAATTAGAACATAAAGAATATTGCTCAATCAAGGAACTCAACTATGATTTCAAACTTGCCGGTGAAAAGAGGTTATTTGATATTAGCTCTTTAGATGAATGGAGAACCCAAGCCTATGAAAATGCTAAGTTGTTTAAAGAAAATGTTAAAACATGGCATGATAAAAGAATCCAAAAGCGTGAGTTTAAAGTCGTAGAATATGTTATTTTGTACAACTCCCGTTTCAATTATTTACAGGAAAACTCCTCTCAAAATGGGAAGGCCCCTATGTCACCGAGGAGGTTTATCAGTCTGGAGCCATCAAAATAAATAATGACGAAGGTACTAACCCGAAGGTTGTCAATGGGCACCGAATAAAACACTATATCTTAGGTACGCCCATTAATATTGAAAGTAACATTATCCAAACTTTGACACCGGAAGAGCACATAAAAGAGTCCTTCCGGAACACTCCAGAATCGTGAAAATAAGGAGGTACGTGATACGGTAAGTAAACGGACTCCAAAAAATCCGCAAAAATATTTTTTGTCAATTTTGGAATATTTAGAAAATTTAGAAAATAAGAAACTTCCAGGAAGCGTACCCTGATGGGCACAAGACACCAGCACCCAGGTGGGTTGTGCCCACCTGGGACACCTTTCGGACTCCGTCTTTCTTCTGTTTTCTTGTCTCCCAAGAAGAAAAATCTTTATATACCCCCCGAACCTGTTGACCACCGTATCACGGAGAAATCTTCTGTTCTCTTTTCTTGCTATTTTCGGTCAGATCTGTCGAGCCAGGCATCATGTCTTCCTCACCCTCCAACAACGGAGAAGAAGGCGCATGGGTGTTTCAGGAGGACCTAAGGAGAGAGGAATCTGAAGAGGCCGCTATGGAGGAAGAGGAGGAAAATCCTTTTGGGTCCACTCTCCTGCTTCTGAGAGAGGCACCTTGGCTGGCATCTCCACTCACCCAAATCCTCATCAAGTCATGGGGTCATCAAATAATCAAGGGAGCCTTGAATTACAAGAAGAAACCCCACCAAGGAGGCCTTTACACAGGTTACACCGTAACAATTTTCACAATTTAATCACAATTATGGATTCGAGAATACTCCTCGTGGCACATACCGTCCAATTGGGACATATCTTGCCCAAGAGAAAACAGTGCAGGAACAAAACCCTGGGGCCCCGAAAATTAACACATAATGGCTGAAGTGAAGAAAAACGGTGAGCTACTTCATCATGCCCTTCGGGAGATTCACGGGTTGGAGGATCTGCTCATGGTTATATTGGAGAATACCGCATCGCCACCACCTTCTCTTCATCACCAAAGGAAAATTGAGTATCGGGTATGGGCACTCCCCTTGGCTTTCGACCGAGCTTGGGGGAGGTGCCTCGGTATCGTATCATCCCCACTACCATTTTGCCTTTACTTATTTTAGTTTGATCTTTTGCTATTAGATGAATAAAAGTTTAGTTCGATCCTTTCTTTTTGAGAGCTTGCTTAGTGATCTATCCTTGTAATCGTGTGCGAGATTTATAATAAAGTTAGTTTGAGCTTTTGCCTTCTTTACTTTCATGTTGCAATAAAAAGAAAAGATATAAATAAAAAGAAAGGAAATAAATCAAGAAGATCATATACTAATCTTATGGTAGGTGATGGCACCACATAAGGAAAAGTATAAGTAGAAAATTTTATTAGAGATTGACAAACATAGCATTAGTCAATGATGCAACTCATGAAATAATTAATAATGAAGGTCGCTATCACAAGCTGCAATGCAATGTGACGTTCTTTTGCACTAAGGGGTTGACCATACAAACAAATAAGCGCATGGAAACCTCTGCTTCCCTCTGTGAAGGGCCTATCTTTTACTTTTATGTATTTACTTTTATGCAAAGAGTCAAAGTTTTATCTCTATTCCTTTTTATTTTCTCCTTTGGCAAGCATCATGTGGTGAGGAAAGATCTAGGCACATATGTCCAGTTGAATACGGGTAGCATGAGTTATTAGTGTTGACATCACCCTTGAGGTGAATACGTTGGGAGGCGAAACTATAAGCCTCTATCTTCTTATGTGTCCGGTTGAAACATTTTGTTCATGTGTATGCGGCGAGTGTTATCAGTCATAGAAGACTATATGATGGTTGAGTATGTGGACTTGCCTAGAGGCTCCGATACATGACCCTTCCTGAAAAGATGATGAATTGTAGTTGCAAAGTTGACTGAGAACATAGTTTGTTGGTTTTTAATAGAGTTTTTGCTTTATACTTCATTTGTGTGATGAATTGTCACTTATTCATGAGAATTCTATGATAAAAGTTCTATAATAAAAGTCTTATGTTTAAATTTGTTGCTGTTATAATAATCTACATGGTGCTTCTATGTTTCTATTTTGTTTTTATCAACGCCTCTCTCTCTAAGCATGTGGACATGTTTTTCAATTTCGGTTTTCGCTTGAGGACAAGTGAGGTCTAAGCTTGGGGGAGTTGATACGTCCATTTTGTATCATGTTTTATTACTGTTATTTATGACGTTTTTATGCATAATAATGCTTTTTGGAGTAATTCTAATGTCTTTTCTCTCATAATATGCAAGGCATACACAAAGAGGGAGAATTCCGGGAGCTGGAAATCTGGACCTGGAAAAGCTACGTCACGCCACCTATTCTGCACAACTCCAAACAAGCTGAAACTTCACGGAGATTTTTTATTGAATATTTGAAGAATGCAAATAACTACCAGAGGGGGCCCACCAGGTGGGCACAACCCACCTGGTAGCGTCAGGGAGCCCAGGCGCGCCCTCGTGGGTTTGCTCACCTAGGCCCACCTCCGGTGCCCATCTTCTGGTATATAAGTCATTTTGACCTAGAAAAAATAAGGGAGGACTTTCAGGATGGAGCACCGCTATCTCGAGGCGGAACTTGGGCGGGAGCACTTTTGCCCTCTGGTGGAGCGATTCCGCCGGGGAACTTCCTTCCCGGAGGGGGAAATAATCGTCATCATCATCACCAACAACTCTCCCATCTTGGGGAGGGCAATATCCATCAACATCTTCAACAACACCATCTCATCTCAAACCCTAGTTCATCTCTTGTGTTCAATCTTGTTACCGGAACTATAGATTGGTGCTTGTGGGTGACTAGTAGTGTTGATTACATCTTGTAGTTGATTACTATATGTTTTATTTGGTGGAAGATTATATGTTCAGATCCAATATACTATTTAATACCCCTCTGATCTTGAGCATGATTATCATTTGTGATTAGTTACTTTTGTTCTTGAGGTCACGGGAGAAATCATGTTGCAAGTAATCATGTGAACTTGATATGTGTTCAATATTTTGATAGTATGTATGTTGTGATTCCCTTAGTGGTGTCATGTGAACGTCGACTACATGGCACTTCACCATATTTGGGCCTAAGGGAATGCATTGTGTAGTAGTAATTAGATGATGGGTTGCAAGAGTGACAGGAGCTTAAACCCCAGTTTATGTGTTATTCCGTAAGGGACCTATTGGATCCAAAAGTTTAATGCTATGGTTAGAATTTATTCTTAATACTTTTCTCGTAGTTGCGGATGCTTGCGGGAGGGTTAATCATAAGTAGGAGGTTTGTTCATGTAAGAACAGCACCTAAGCACCGATCCACCCACATATCAAATTATCAAAGTAGCGAACACAAATCGAACCAACATGATGAAAGTGGCTAGATAAAATTCCGTGTACCCTCAAGAACGCTTTGCTTACTATAAGAGACTGTTTTGGCATGTCCTTTGCCTCAAAATGATTGGGCTACCTTGCTGCACTTTTGTTACTACTAGCATTACTTGCTCATTACAAATTATCTTGCTATCAAACTACTCTGTTACTTACAATTTCAGCACTTGCAGACATTACCTTGCTGAAAACCACTTGTCATTTCCTTCTGCTCCTCGTTGGGTTCAACACTCTTACTTATCGAAAAGAGCTACAATTGATCCCCTATACTTGTGGGTCATCAGGCGGCTTCGACACCGGCAGACGGGAGCTTCGGGCGTGGACGAAGTTGGGGCTATGGTGAGTCCGGTGACGAATGGAGAGGTGGGGGAGATGCGCCAAGGTCTGGATGATCTACTGGTGGTGGTAGAAGGAAGAGAAAGGCTTGGCATCGAAGGAATTTAGGCGGCGGCCGGAGGATGGGCTCCGGCCATGGGCGGGCAGGGAGAGCTCTTTGAGCTTGGGGAAGAGGTTGGGGGCACTTCTGGGAGGGAGAAGAGGAGTTTGGTGAACTCGGGGGTCTCGGGGAGGCCTTAAATAGGCGGGCGAGGGAGTGCGTGGCCGAGTGCCGCCGCTCGAGCTCGGCCAAAGCGATCACGAGGAGGGGCGAGGAACGCGACGAGCCATTGATGCAGGGGTCACGGACTAGAAAGCGACGCCGGGGAGCAGAGGAAGAGGCCGAGACAAGCTCGGAGCCAAACAGGGCACAGTGCACCCGTGGGCGCTCGACGTCTAACTCCGGCGAGGAAGTTTCCGGAGGGGGCAGAGGGCGGAGGGCGACGGGCGAGGCATGGGGAGTCAGGTCGGCATGCCTAGATGTGTGGAACTCGCCGAGACGGAGCTGCCCGACGCGTCCCGACGCCCAGATCGCGGCCAACGCTGCCAGAGCGCGTGAAATAACAAGCCAGGGGGCAGTCACCACGGGCACTGGCATGAAGAGGACAAGAGAGGCTGTGAGGAGTTGTCTGGTGACTAGTTCCTGCATCACTGAGTCTGAGAGAGGTTATGAATCGACAAAAGGAGCACTGGAGAGATGTGAGGCTTCGAGTAAAGTTTGTTGTGCCACCAAAGCACCACCTCAAAGCTATTCTTTCTGTTCGATCTATTCAAGAGTTCGTACTAAAATAACACAAAGCTATTCTTTCCGTTTGATCTATCCTAGAGTTCGTACTAAAATAACACCAAAGCAAATTCATATTCATAATACTCAATCCAACACAAAGAACTTCAAAGAGTGCCCCAAGATTTCTATCGAAGAAACAAAGACAAGAACGTGCATCAACCCCTATGCATAGATTACCCCAATGTCACTTCGGGAATCCGGGAGTGGAGTGCCAAAACATATATCAAGTGAATCATACGATACCCCATTGTCACCACGAGTATTCAATTGCAAGACATATATCAAGTGTTCTCAAATCCATAAAAGTATTCAATCCGATAACAACAAAATCTCAAAGGGAAATACTCAATTTATCACAACAAGATAGAGAGGGGAAAACACCATATGATCTGACTATATTAACAAAGCCCCCGATACATCAAGATCGTGACATCTCAAGAACACGAGAGAGAGAGAGAGAGAGAGAGAGAGAGAGAGAGATTAAACACATAGCTACTGGTACAAACCCTCAGCCCCGAGGGTGGACTACTCCCTCCTCGTCATGGTGGCCGCCGGGATGATGAATATGGCCACCGGAGATGATTCCCCCCTCTGGCAGGGTGCCATAACGGGGTCTAGATTGGTTTTCGGTGGCTACAGAGCCTTGCGGCGGCGAAACTTCTGATCTAAGGTTGCCCCGAGGGTTTTTGGAATATTTGGGAATTTATAGGGTAAAGAGGGGGTGCGGGAGGCCACCGAGGTGGGCACAACCCACCTGGGCCCCCAGGCGCGCCCTGGTGGGTGGTGCCCCCCTCGGGGCACCCCCAGGTGCTGCTCTGGCCCATTGGTGGTCTTCTGGTCCACAAAAAATTTCACGGTGTTTGGACTCCGTTTGATATTGATTTCCTGCGATGTAAAAAATATGCAAAAAACAACAACTGGCACTTGGCACTATGTCAATAGGTTAGTACCAAAAAATGATATAAAATGATTGTAAAACATCCAAGAATGATAATATAGCAGCATGGAACAATAAAAAATTATAGATAGGTTGGAGACGTATCAAGCACCAATGAGGATGATGAACCCCTCCGTGATCGTGTTCCCCTCTGGCAAGGTGCCGGAATAGGGCTCTAGATCGGATCTCGTGGTTCTGGAACTTGCGGCGGTTGGAATTGTGTTTCGTCAACTCCCCTAGGGTTTCTGAAATATTTGTGTATTTATAGAGTTGAAAGGCGGTGGAAAGGACCTTCGTGGGCCCCACCACGCACCTGGGTGCGCCAGGGGCCTCTGGCACGCCCTGGTGGGTTGTGGGCCCCACTGGCCTTCTCTCGTGCACTTCCTTGGCTCCCAAGTTGTCTTCTGGGCAGAAAAAAATCTCCAAAAAGTTTTGCTGCATTTGGACTCTGTTTCATATGGATATTCTGCGAAGTAAAAAAACAAGCAACAAACAGCAACTGGCATTGGGCTCTATGTCAACAGATTAGTCCCAAAAAATGATATAAAGTTGCTATAAAATTAATATAAAACATCTAGGAATGATAATATAACATCATGGAACAATCAAAAAGTATGACAAGAAACGAGATACCCTTAAGCATGTGACCCTATAGGTTCGGTAAAGTATAGACATGACCGGAACACTTTCCGATCAATGATCAATAGCGGAACCGTGGACAGCCATTTTCACCCCTATACCCACACGAATAAATATTCGAGTTAACCTCCAGTTGTCGTGTGCTATTCTTGTTGCTTCGTGATTTGTTACAAACACCCAAGTGAGATTTATCGGCATCCCCGTGGATCAACACTTGTCAACCATGCCAGTTACCTCATTACCGGTTTTATTCTCTTTTCTCGTTTCCATGTTCCGGCATCCCTGTGATCAAATCACAATGTGTCTGGCCATACGATGATGGATACCATAACACCGAGAGGGCCCGAGAATATCTCTCAATCGTCGGTGGAGCAAATCCCAATCTCGAGCTATCTTGTTTATTTTCATACTTTTTCGTGAACCCGTAATAGCCACCCAGTTACGAATGACGTTTAACAAACCCCAAAGTTCACGAAGCAAGTACAAAGGAACTTGATACTCTCATGGTCTAAGGAATTACGCAAACATAAACTATCTATGTGTTATTAACCATTAACTTGTGACGAACGTATCTCATAGCATAACATCAATTCGGGCCGATTCAACACAAGTGTTCTCCTAACATTGTGCCCACAAAGTTGTCGGCATAGTCATGCCCGTGATCAGGAAAACAGAACCATCATGCAACACTTGAGCTAGTCTTAGAGGCCAGACTAAGAATACATTTTACCATTTATTATTCCACACGTGCATATGAGTCTTCCTCTGAGCCTCGTGTTATTGCAGACTTGAGAACCATAGCAGTTATAACACGGAACATAAACTTAATTAGGAACACGGGGATAAATAATAATATTTATTATTACCTCTAGGGCATATCTCCTACAATATTTACGTAACTAACTATAGCCATAAAAAACTATAGCCATCAATTGGTGCAAGAGCAATATATTGCTCGTTTCTAAAAAAAGCAATATATTGTCTCTTGCTGGGGGAGTTCCATCTCACCTCCGATCGACGCTCTGCTGTCTTGGCCATTTATTGTAGCACAGGTCTTTTTTCAGTTTTCACGATCTTGCATGGTCTTCTTGCGGTTTTTCTGTTTTCTTTTTTGCTTTGTTTTGGTCAGTTTCCTTTGGTTTTTCTTCTTTTTTCCATTTTTTTCCTTTTTTGGTTTTCTTTAATTATTTCTTTGGTTTTTACCTGCTTCTTTGACTTTTATTCCCTTTTTCATTTTGTAAACACATGTTACATTTTTCGTATGAATTGTATATTATTTGTATAAATCTGGAAAAAATATACACGTTTAACATTTTTCAAATACATGATTTTTAAGTATATGCTATAATCCTTACCTTTTTCATAAACATTGTATATTTTTATTACACATCTGAAACATTTTATATACATTTATCATTTTTAATACATGTTTTTAAAATACTTGTTTTGAACATTTTTCAAAAAATTCTAAACATCTTCAAATACAAGTTGAAACATTTTTTGGTATGACGCGCAACAAGTTGTTGAACTATCCAAACATATTGTTTGAAACACGTGAATATTTTTCTAAACGTAACATACATTTTTTCGTGGTACCTTTTTTTTAATTATACGAACATTTATTTTACATCTTATAACATTTAGTCAAATAAACTTGTTTGAAATCGCATGAACATTTTCTGAATGTCACATACACAAATGATTCAAACATTTTTAACACTGCATTTACATTTTTTAATGGGCAATGAATAGTTTAAAAAATTATGTTTCATAATATTTGTATTTAACATTTTTAAAACATAAGCAAAAGTAATAAAGGAAAAGCACACATACAACATCAATGTGACGGGCCATGTGGTTCGTTGGCTGACCCACTATCGGTTCTCTGTAGGCAACACATTTTACTGTCTCACACGATATAAGACATAGACACACCCATAAACGGGGGGAGATACCTGATAATTCTATGCATTACACTATCCAACAACCCATGCTTCAATTACTAAGCCCCCACTGTGCACGAGAGCTATGTTTCACTTATAACGAGATGATAGTTATTCTTACATGAAGGGATTTCGCTCTTGCGTACAAGTCAGGTCGGTCCATTTTCTTCTCATGTCTCGCTCGCTCGGATCGATCGATGTATCGCTACTCGCTCCCTCGTGCACTGGTTTGGTCCGGCTTTATTTCTTTTCCGCTTTCTCTTTTTTTCTCTCTATGGTTTTATTTGCTTTTGCTTTTCTTTGTTTTTTCATCGTTTTTTCATTTATTACACAATTATTACCGATTATCTTTGCTTGTTCATCATTTTCTTTGAGTTTTTGTTTTCTTTGTTTGTCATCATTTATTTCTGATTTTTCACTGGTTTTTTCTTTTCTTTCTACCTTCTTCAACTTTTTTTTGTTTCTTTAATGTTTGTCTTGTTTCTGGTTTTCTTGTTTTGTCTTTGAATCCTCATGGGTTTTTCACGCTTATCTTTGGGTTTTCGTTTTTGCTGCGTTTCTGAGGTGTTTCTTTCTTTTCTTCGGTTTTCACCGCTTTTTTCTTTGGTTTTGTTTGTTTCTTTCTTTTTTCAGTAGTTTCTTTTTTGTTTTCCCTTTGTTTTAACTATTTTTCTGTACACATTTTACTATATATCCCATCTTGCTTAAATTATGTTTACACTGTAGTTGTCATAGTGCTTAAATTAAAGTTGCCATGTGGCAATTTCAGTTTGTAGAGCGTGGCAATTTTAGTGTTTTGATGATGGCAACTCCAGTACTTTGACCATGAAAATTATTTTTTGTATGAACCATGCAATTTTAAGTGCATGTATCATGGCAATTTTAGTTTATGGTTCATGCCAAATTTAGTTTCTTAATTCTCTTTTTATAAATGTCAAAATTTACTTTTATATGTAGAAGAAAATAGTTGAAACATATCATGGCAACTTCGTGCAAACACCGTGGCAATTCATGTGCAATAGACATGACAACTTTTAACACACCAAAAATTCGTCGAAATATATTGATATGAGATCTAGTTTCGAAGATCTCGTCGCGAGAGATTTAATGGTGAAAACGGATCTTTAATCAGATTTTTCATTTAAGAGATAAAATATTTTTAAAACTGAAAATCCAAAAAGATTGGCACATGCATACATGCGGTGATGTGGCGCAGTCTGTGTGTTATAGGGTGTGTGGGCGGGTTTCGCTCCCACCACATGTGTGGACGTTAACTTGTCCTATATCTAATACATTTTTGTAACAGAAGTTTATCATTATTGAAATACAGGATTATTTTTATTACATGGCCTACATTTTAATACAAATTTAACAATTTTCAAATTCTTGATTAAAAAATTTCAAATACAAGATTGATATATTTTAAACACATGGTCAAACATTTTCCTATAAACATTTAACATTTTTCAAATGCTTGATTAACATTTTTCAAATATAAGTTTAACACTTTTTGAATATATGGTGAATATTTTATATATACACATTTAACATTATTCAAATACTTGACTATTTTAAATAGAAGTTTAACGATTTTTATTACATGGTTAACATTTTCTCCATACACATTTAAACATTTTTCAAATACATGATTAACATTTTTCGAGTACATGGTCAACATTTTTCCATACACATTTTACATTTTCAAATGCTTAATTAACATTTTTAAATGCAAGATTAACATTTTTGTAAGTACATGGTCAAATACAAGATTAACATTTTTGAAATACAAGATTAACATTTTTATACTCAATTAACATTTTTCAAATACAAGTTTGACACTTTTTGAATACATGATCAACATTTTCTCTATCCACATTTAACATTTTTCAAATGCTTGATTAACATTAAATACTTCTTAACTTTTTTAAATGCTTGATTAACATTGTTTTAGTACATGATCAACTTTTGCCCGCACATATTGTATAGTTTTTGCATACATGAGAAGCATTTTCTTTATACACATTTAACTTTTTTTTCAAACGCTAGGTTAACATGTTTTTAATTTTTTTATGTGAAGTGTTTTTTGTAGTACATGAGAACTCTCTCTCTCTCTCTCTCTCTCTCTCTCTCTCTCTCTCTCTCTCTCGTGAGATGAAAGGTAGCATCAAATTAAACGAGCGTATGGTGGGACGACCCAAGTCCTGTTATGCTCATTCATTTTCCCCTTTCTGTTTACTTTATGGTGGGGCGACCCATGTACTATTAGGTTCATTCAGTTATTTCCTCTTTATTTACTTTCGTTCACATGTAAAAAAATATAAAATATATTATATGTTTCAAAAATGATTTACTTAAAATTTAAGTTAAAGTTCACCATGAATTTGGAAACAATAATGTAGTGTAAAGTTTTTGTTAGCGTATGTTTCAAAAAATGTTGATAGCACTCAAAATATGTACGTGACATTTTTAAAAATGTTCCCACTTTCACAATTATGTTTATGACATTTTTAACAATATTTATATAGTCTAACAAATGTTCACGTAGTTTAAGAAAATGTTTTGTACCACTCAGAAAATGTATGTGAAGTTTTAAAAAATGTTAGCGCATTTCATAAATATCTCCATGATGTTTTTAATAAATATTATACAATGTAAAATGTCCCTTTGGCTTTAGAAAGATGTTTTATAACATTTACAAAAATGTTCATCATGTGTTTTAAAACATGTATTAGAAAAATATTCCACAAGTATACAAAAATATTAATGTGCATTCAAAAATATTCCAGAAGTATATACTAAAAACATGTATTAGAGAAGTTATGTTAACTTTTTTCTTTTTATTTACTTTGTGTTGTGACGACCCATGTACTATTAGGTTCATTCAGTTTACCTTTTATTTACTTTCGTTTACATTTAAAAAAATATAAAAGTATATTATGTACTTCAAAAATTAATATACTTAAAATTTAACAAAAGTTCACCATAAATTTGAAAAGAATAATGTAGTGTAAAGTTTTGTTAGTGTAACTTTTCAAAAATGTCGATAACAAACATTTAAAAATGTTCACACGCCTCAAAAATATATTTATGACAATTTTGTACAATATTTATACAGTGTGAACAAATATTCACGAAGTTTATGAAAATGTTTTGTACCATTCAAAAATGTATGTGAAGTTTTGAAAATGTTCGCATTTCATAAATATGTTCATAATATCTGCGAAAAGAGATGTCCGCTTAGTTTTATAAAAGGTTCCATACCATTTAAAAAATTCATCATGTATTTTAAAAACATGTATTAAGAAAAATATTCCACAAGTATATAAAAAATATAAATGTGCACTGAAAAAAGTAGAGATGTGTTAAAAACGAAAAATAAAATAAAATATCTGAAAAGGTAAAAGAAACACATAAAACCGAAAAGTGGAAAAAACACAATGAAAACTGGCACGGAAAATGTTGAGAGATAAAACCACGTAGAATCCCCTCCCCCTGCCTTAGTGGATCGGCCCATCTAGCGCACGCCTACTACAAGACGGTATGCATTGGGGCTCTCACATAGTCATGAAACGTGGTAGTAATTTTCTCTGAGTTTCAGCGATCGTTTTCAGAGGTATAGCTAACTCTACAACCTTGGAGGCCTTGGCAGTTCGGGGGAGCGTTGTCCCTCGCCGAAGATCTTAATATGCACATAATCCACGTAGCTTCTAACTGCAAGGTGGTGGTGGACGATATCAAGCATCGGAGTTTGGCCAACCGCACAGCTAACATACTTGAAATCACAGACTATAGTAGTTCTTTTAATTTATGTAGTTTTGACCACGAATTTAGGAGCTCGAATTTCAAAAATCACAATCTAGCGAAGCATGCATTATAGTTAGGTGTGGGTCGCCATGTGTTGGTTAGGTTGCCCCGGTGAAGTTTTGTTTGTCCTTGTAAACAGCTTTGCGAGATTGTCTAAAAAAACATGGCCGATCTAGGTATTCCCCTTACCCTAAAAAAATCTAGGTATTGGACTTTTTTTGAAGAAAAATATAGGGATTCAGATGTAAGGCCGAAGATGGGCTGTTGTTAACTTGCTAATGATAAATGGGCCAGTGGTATATTTACGTAACTAACTATAGCCATCAACTGGTGCAAGAGCAATATATTGCATGTTTCTAAAAGAAAGCAATATATTGCCCGTTGCCAGGGAGTTCCGTCTCGCCTTCGGTCGGCGCTTTGCTGTGCTAGCCATTTATTGTAGCACAGTTTTTTCAGTTTCCACGATCTTGCATGGTCTTCTTGTGGCTTTTCTGTTTTCTTTTTTCCTTTGTTTTGGTCTGTTTCCTTTGGTTGTTCGTCCTTTTTCCATTTTTTTTCCTTTCCTTTTTTGGTTTTCTTTGTTCTTTGACTTTTATTTCCTTTTTCATTTTGTAAACACATGTTACATTTTTCGTATGAATTGTACATTATTTGTTTAAATCTGAAAAAACACATGTTTACCATTTTCAAATAACTGATTTCTAAATATATGTTATAATCTTTACTTTTCACAAACATTGTATATTTTTCTTACACATATACAAAAACTTATATATGTTTGTCATTTCTTAAACACATTTTTTTCAAAACTTGTTATGAACATTTTCAAAATATTGCTAAATATCTTCAAATACAAATTAATATTATTTTGTATGATGCTCAACAAGTTTTTAAACTATCCAAATATATTGTTTGAATCACGCGAACATTTTTCTAAACGTAACATGCATTTTTTAGTGGTACTTTTTTTTGAATTACACGAACATTTATTTTGCGTTGTATAACATTTAGTCACATAAACTTGTTTGAAATTGCATGAACATTTTTTGAATGTCAGATACTCGAATGGTACAAACAGTTTCAACACTGCTACACTTTTTTTAAATGTGCAATGAATACTTTTAAAACATAATAAAATATGTTTTCATAATATTTGTATTTAACATTTTTAAAACATAAGCAAAAGTAATAAAGGAAAAGCACGCATACGACATCAATGTGACGGGCCATGTGGTTTCGTTGCCTGGCCCACTATCAGTTCTTTATAGGGACCACAATTCACTGTCTTACACGATGTAAGTCATAGGCGCACCCATAAACGGGAGATACCTGATAATTCTACACATTACTCTATCCAACATTCCATGCTTCAATCACTAAGCCCCCAGTGTGCGCGAGAGCTATCTCTCACTTATAGCGAGACGACAGTTGTTCTCGCATGAAGTGATTTCGCTCTTGCGTACAAATCGGGTCGGCCCATTTTCCTCTCCTGTTTAGCTCGCTCGGATCGATCGACGTACCGCTACTCGCTCCCTCTTGCACTGGTTTGGTCAGGTTTTAATTCTTTTATGTCGTTTCTTTTTTTCCCTATGGTTTTATTTCTTTGCCTTTGTTTTTTTTTTCAGTTATTACACAATTCTTACCGGTTCTCTTTGCTTCTTCATCGTTTTCTTTGGTTTTTTGTTTTCTCTGTTTGTCATCGGTTATTTATTTATTTCTTAGTTTTCACTGTTTTTTCTTTTCTTTCTCTCGTTCTTCATTTTTTTGTTTCTTTAATTTTGTGTTTTTCTGGTTTTCTTGTTTTCTTGGTTTGTCTTTGAATCCTCATGGATTTTTCACGGTTATCTTCGGGTTTTTGTTTTTTGCTGCGTTTCTGAGGTGTTTCTTTCTTTTCTTTGGTTTTCACCGCCTTTTAGGTTTTGTTTGTTTTTTTTTGTTTTCCAGCTGCTTTTTTTTGTTTTCTCTCGGTTTTAACTATTTTTGTGTACACATTTTACTATATATCTAATACATTTTTTAATACATGATGAATATTTTTTATATACACATTTAACATTTTTCAAATGGTTGATTATTTTAAATAGAAGTTTAAATATTTTTATTACATGGGCAACATTTTTTCTATACACATTTTAACATTTTCAAATACAGGATTAACATTTTTCGAATACATGGTCATCATTTTTTCATACATATTTTAAATTCTCAAATGCCTGATTAACATTTTCGAAATACAATATTAGTATATGGTCAACTTTTTCTATACTCATTTAACATTTTTCAAATGCTAGATTAACATTTTCAAATACAGTCTTGATATTTTTTGATACAGGATCAACGTTTTCTCTATCCACATTTACATTTTTAAAATGCTTGATTAACATTTTTCAAATACTTTTGACATTTTTAAATGCTTGATTAACAATTTTTAATACATGATGAACTTTTGCCCACACATATTGTATAGTTTTTTATACATTTTTCGCATACATGAGAATCATTTTATTTATACACATTTAACTTTTGTCAAACACTTGGTTAACATGTTTTGAAAATATTCTTTGTAAAGTGTTTTTTGTAGTATATTTATTTAACATACTTGGGAGTAGAAACGAAAGTAAAAAAAATTTAAAACGAAAAACGTGAAAATAAAGAGGCCGTGGCCTCCCTTACGCCTTGGCCGGCTCATTTAAGGAGGTGCTAGACGCGAGAGCATGCTAGCTCTCGCTATAAGCCAGACATAGCGTTGGCACCCATTGTGGCCGACTAAATAGGGTTAATGAGTCATTTACATGGCTGATTCTTTGTGATGGCCATTAATAGGCACAATATGTTTTCTATATTTATAAAAACACACAATATTTTTCACTTAACTTATCTTTATAATAAGTTTATTTATAGGAAGAAATTATGTGTTGAAATAAAAAAATTTCACACGTAACAAAATAAAGTTAGCGCATTACAAATAAAATGTGTGCATGTTTAGAAAATGTGTGACAATTTATGAATGTGTCGCAAAATAATACTATGTAATAAATGTTCGTGAGTTTCAAAAACAAGTCTACTTATTTTTAAAGATCTTCTTATATGTGAAACAGTGTGCTTATATTTAAAAATAATTCATCATTTAGAAATATATGACACAAAAACAATTCATGTACATAGTAATACCCATGAATTTATACAATTTAAAAATGTATAATATATTAGAACCAATTGTATTTTACAGTAGTATACTCCTCCATTCTAGAGTATAAGGTGTGTCGATTTTCATGGAAGTCAAAATTGTGTATCTTGACCAAAATTAGAATAAAATATTGACATCTACAATACAAAAATATAAAAGTACTTTTCGTGATGGATCTAACGATATAAATTTGGTATTTTATATATTTTTCCCTGAACTTGGTCAAAAGATGCACATGTTTGACTTTGAGAGCATGAAGGGAACCACAGAAACTATATGCATTCTACCAAGGGCAACTCCAACATTGTTGGACACCTCAAATGTCCGTAGACATGTTCAAACGTGTCCTCGGACACTAGTAGGGAGGTTTATCATCCGATCGTATGCAACAAATAAGCATCAAATCCGAATAACAACGTGGGCTAGGTGAACCTAAAAGAAAAATTACATCACATGGGTTGGGAGAACATCTAGTCAAACTTATAATTGGTCACGCGGACTATCCGGACTCCACCAGGTTTGGTTCGGGTTTACAGGAATTTCGACGTTTGAGCTGGCCCGCAAACGTTTTAGAGGCGATTTGATGCACGCCATTGGAGTTGCCCTAATAACAGCAGCCATGCTTATCTAGGGCACTAAACTATTCAAAAGAAGAAGAAAAACTAGTCACCCGCAAAAAAATAAAAATAAAACAAAAATTTAAGGCACCAAACAAGTTGTGCCACTTGTACCTGGAACCGACGATGACTCCAGATCGTACTTCAGTCGACAGCATTCTTGTACACTTGTTCCGCCTGCGGCATCTCCCATTTCCTTGGCGAGCGCACGAACCAGATCTGACCGCCTCGGCTAGATCCAAATCCAAGGACCCCATAGCGCACGCCGCGCACCAGACAGCGTTCGTTTCCCCACTGAGCAAGGAGCATCTCGGATAGCACTCGCGCTCTCGTCACGTGGCCAGCTCTCGGTCGCAGAGCCGTGGCCGCGCTGTTGGTCGCCGACCACCGTGCGAAACACAGACAGAGACGCACGGGGCCGGGCGCACGTCGTTGGTGGGGACGGAGCACGGGAGTACGGGACCGCGCGCACGTTACCCCCACCCCGTTTTGCTGGAGGATAAGGGCGAGCCCGGCTCAGCCGATACGGGCGCGGGCTTACCGGCGGCACACACAGGTAGCCAGCCAGCGTGCGTACGTGCGTGTTCTGATTTGCCGTCGGCGGCGGGTGTTCAGTGGATCCTCCGTCGAGCACCGATCTCCTCACAGATAATGGCAAAGCAGGAGCGTCCCTGAATCCACGACCAGGAAGGAAGAGAATCCGCTCACGTATAAGCGGAGTTGCGTGTCCGAACGGCCGTGTATGCAAAGGTGGAGATTGATTGGTACGTGACTCGGAGTTCCTATCTATCTGCACGGCCCTTGTCAATCATCACGAGTTTTAAAGAGAGTTCATGGTTTCTCCCTCGCCTCCGGCCACCACACGTCCAGTCCACGCCGCCAGCGCCCAACAAACCCGTTCCTTTCGTCTACCTGTCCGCTTCGCCCTGCTCGACCCATCCATCCATCCGTAGCACGTACTGTACCGCACGGAACCGCATCGCACCACTCGTTGCTGGGTTTTTCTACCCCCCTTGCGGCTCCGGGCCTCCGGCTAGGGGGCCATTTCCGCCCGGAACCTGCTGAAGTTCTATGCTCCCGTGGTCCTTGCGGTCAGCAGCTCGCCGCCTGGCTGCCGCCACACGCGCAGCAGCCTCGGCTGCGGTGGCGGCTCGATCGCCCGCGCCGGCACCGTGGCCAGAAAGGCCGCCTGCTGTCGAGGATAGAGAGGAGCACCAGCAGCGGGCCGCCGTGTGGGATGATGATCGCTGTCGACCTCGCCGGTGAGCGTGCTAACTAAGCTTGTGTTTTGGTCAAGAAATGCTGTCATGTTCGGTTCGGGGACATCTCTCTGCTTCGCAATTCCCATGCTTGTCTGGCTTCGCCCGACTACCGACTGCCCAATGCCCAGTTCGTTCGTCCCCTTCTCGACGTTCTCGTCTTGCTTGATCGGGCCAGCATCCATCCTGTTTTGTGGGAGATACACGAAACCATCTGCTCCTTTAGTCCTTTTGCCAACAAATAATGATCATACATTGCTAATGAGTGTCGACTGCTAACTACTCCGAGAGTGCATTGTCAAAAACGATCTTATACTATGAGACGGAGGAAGTAATGTTTATCTTTCAACATTAACAGGCAATAAGTTTGTACTCCTACAGACCAACATTAACACACCACACGTAGGTTGACAAGACAGTGATCCAGTATTCCAGTGGACACAGCCCAATTATTCATTATTCTACTGTTCATGATGCGTCGGCAGGCAGCAAACTCGATAAGCCATGGCCGGGTGGCCCATGACGGTGGGCCCAGGAATCAAAAAAGGCCACCAAGCCTCACACGGCAACCACTCCAACTTCTGCGGAATCCAACGGCGAGGATTGTCCCATCAGAGCAAACCAAGGGACAACCGCCCAAGACGTCACCCACCAGCACACTCGTACAGCTGTACTCCTTCCTACGAATCCCCCTCCACTAATCTAACCATCGACGCTTCCGCCGCTCAACGGCCCAACGACCCTAATTTATTCCCACCTCCGCGCCGCACCGCCCGGGCCTCGGTTTCTCCGTCGCATCGCCGTCGTGCCCGTCCTCGGCGCCCCCGTAAAAAGCCTCGGCCATCGCCGCCCCTCCTCAAATGCCCGAGACCCCCACGACCCCTTCCGGCGCCTACCCGTCCACGCCCCATGGCCCCCAGTCTCCTCCGGCCCGCCTCCCCGTGTCGCCCCCTCGCGCCGGGCCCCTGCGCCGCCGGCCCCGGCCGGAGCCGCGCCACCGTGTCGGTGAGTGAGACTCCCCGTCTCCCCATTTCGGGGGCTTCCGCGGTTCCGTTTTGCTGATTCGTGGCTTCTCCTGGGGTTCGGCAGATCGGTGATTCCAGGGCGCGCGGCGTTGCCCTCAGGGCGGCAGGATCTGGACGGTGAGTTGGTTATCCTGTCTGAGGCGTGAACTTTGTAGCTTTGTTGCTTTAGACGACTGACCAGAGTACAGAATTGTCTGTGCCGGTCTGAATTTCTGCTATATGATATGTTTTTGCTGCTCTTGGCTCTCTGTCTGGGTGGTGATGCCGTGCACAAATTAGAAGTTTTTAGAGTAGTGTCTGTGTGTTTATGTGGAGCTGCTGTGTTTCTGGGTGCCTAGCTCTGTAGCTTGCATGCAAGTGTTTTTACGGGTTAATTTAGCTGGCCTCTCTTATTCTCGGTGTCACTAGTTTAGTGTGCATGTCTCTGTTCTTCATACTATTTCGTCAGTGTTATGGAAGATCGAAAGAGATCCAAAATTGGGGAATAATAAATGTCGGCATGTGCTATTCTTTTTTAAGGAAGGCAGTGGTGTAATTATGCAACTTTGGTTAATGTTTTCTGTCGCACTGATACATGATTCAAATTGTCATTTGTAGTGATGCACTGTTTTCCTCTGGGAAACATTAAGATAAATTAGATGGGCGTAGTTCACTACTGCCCTGGGCTATACTGTACTGTAGCATTTTAAATTACATCTTGGGACTGTTAGTCATGGATTCCAATTGTCAATATGCTAATGATTAGTTCCAGTTTAGCCCTTTAAGTTGTAGAAATGTTATCTCTCTTTCACTCAAACAAGCATAGAATTGGGGCACACATTTTGGTTTGTTGAGTATTCTCGGCTGGTTAGTCGATTATGCTCACAACTGTGTAGTGCTATCTCTGAAAGCGAAATGAAATGCTAACATATAAGCAATGCAGTAGGCCTGAAATGAACTTTTGTCAACTTAACGTGGTGCTGGAAAACACCGATTTTATGATTTGCCCACTTGATATTAAGAGCATGATTGGTTTGATGTCAACAGTAGGCAAAATCAAAACTTGCCAAAAGTTGGTAACTTTTGTGAGATCAGCAAGAAAAGTTGGTAACCAACCAATCACTTGCTGGCATGCCAACTTTTGGTATCAAATCAATCATACTCTAAATCTTCGATTTATCTAGTGAGGAACATTCTGTCGTAGTATATTATGTCTCACCATAATAAAGTATATATCATCTGCAGGAGCGATTTCTCATGCACTACAAAGGCCTCGACAGATCATTCTGGCTTGACCCGACAACTTCTAGATTTTCAACATGATACTGTAGTTGAGACAGATGGAGGATATGATCCATTCAGTCAACTAAAAGAGAGGTTCACGGACTTCAAGCAACGAAACTATGTGTAAGCCGATTATGCAATGAATAATTCATTTTCATAAGTTAGATGAATATCTTTGTCTCTTGACGTTGCTGTATTTGTAATGTGGTCAGGGAAAATTTTACCAACTATCAAAAACTTGCTGAGCAGCAGACACCAGAGGTATAGCATTGTCATGTTAATTCCAAATCTTTGTAATTTTCACTGTACTGTCCCTTATTTGTATTACTTTTGGTTTCATGTTCCTGTGTCCAGTTCATGGTGGTTGCTTGTGCTGACTCCCGGGTCTGCCCTACCAGTATTTTAGGGCTTCAGCCTGGTGATGCATTCACTGTCCGTAATGTGGCAAATTTGGTGCCACCATATGAGGTATTACTAATTTAGCATATCTTTATGTTTTGTTAAACTTTTCAAGCAACACAGTTCTATTGTGGAAGTTCTAATAGTAAATAATGTTGCAATATAAGCATGGAGCTTCGGAGACTACTGCAGCACTAGAGTTTGCTGTCAACTCACTTCAGGCAAGAACCGTTTTTGATATGGCTTTCGTTTTTCTTTCCTCCCATGCACGTGACAGATCATTTGTAGTGAAGTATCCACTATCCAGTATTGAAACAATCGTCTTCCTTTGCTCAGGTACCCAATGTGTTGGTGGTAGGTCACAGTCGTTGTGGTGGCATCCAGGCACTAATGAGTATGAAAAGTAAGAAAGACGATCGAAGCTCTAGGTATAATTCTCTTCCCATTTCTCCTTTCGAAATTCTGTATTTGTACTTTTACATGATGCAAGCCTGGTTTGTTTTTATTGAACAGAACCTTTATCAGAGACTGGGTCTCACTTGGGAAGAGTGCAAGATTAAGCACAGAAGCAGCAGCTGGAAATTTGAGTTTCGAATCACAGTGCAGACATTGTGAAAAGGTGATTTTGTTCATATCAGTGTGATGCGTGATTGCAAGAAGCAGTGCTTCCAGAGTAGTGCATTGGATTAGTCTCTCGCACGGCCTTATTTATTCCATGTCATCTCAAGATGTCAGGCAGTACTCACACTATGCATTCAAGATTACATGCTTCTTTCTTGGTTGAGTTCATATGCATTCAAGTTTTGGAATCAGATACCGTGATTTTGTAGCTATTAACGTTAAAATTGTCTTTACATGCATGCTAAATGGCAATTGTTTCATATCTTTGATCCCTGTACGGTTCCATGAAATTCGAGCTTGCGAGATAGTTGAACATAGAGCTACCTGTGATCTACTTATCTGAAGTGGAACCATTCGTCGTTGTCTGACATTGAATAAATTGTTTGATGCAGGAATCAATTAATAGCTCACTGTTGAACTTGTTAACATACCCTTGGATAGAGGAAAGGGTGAAGGAAGGGAATTTGAACCTTCATGGGGGATACTACAACTTTATAGATTGCACATTTGAGAAGTGGACATTAGTGTACCGTCCAGGGCTGGAAGGTGGCAGCAAGTATGCCATAAAGAACAGGTCTACCTGGTCTTGATCAATGAACAGGCATTATTTATACTCTGGTAAAGTTCACTCTGCTCCCTGTGGTTAAGCATGGTTTTACTCTGCCATTTTGCTGCTGTTTTGGTTGCAACTTTCTCCAGGTGGTATTGACATAGAAAGTCTTTTCACTGCAGAGGAATAAAACCGGAATGGAGTAAAGTTCGACACAGCGAACAATACATTACTACCAAAGTAAAGCCTGTAAACTGCCAGGACAAAGCGAATTCAATCCAGTTGCTATGCGTTTTATGTCTAGAATCGTGAAACGGCGGCTAGTAAAACTGCAAAACCATAGTCAAAGGAAGCAATGTATAATGCTGCCACATTTGGCAGACCTTGTGTTGTAACATCTGTATAATGTTTGATGTATCATTGTAACAATAAGATACAGCTTTGTAATGTTTGTTCTATCAGTGTATAATTATTTTGAATGCATGTGTGACTCAAATAAGCAAAACTGTGATGCAATGCTATTTTGAATCTGTACTGCTTCCTTTGTTGGATGATAACATCCCAAATATTGTAGTAGCTCATTGTCATCCCTATTTATTTCTGTATCGGGTGGTTTCTGGTATATGAGAACAATATTTCTTGCCTCCTTTTCGTGGTTCTGTACTGCTAAGATTCCAAACGGTACTAGGCGACTGTTCTGCTATCATTCATAATGCTGCATCAGCAACTCTCTGTTCTACAGTATATCACTGGCAAACAAACAGCAACCGGTTGATGTGTTAAATCCAGAGGCTACTGTGCTGACATTTGTCTAAATTTCTCTCAGTGCCTGTACTTTCACACTGCCATTACAGAACCTGAAGGACATGATTCAGTGATTGCAAAGCCAGCTGAACGGGAAAACACAGATCAAACTAAATATTCTGTGATATATAAAGAGCCTACTAATCCTACAGGTTGATACACGCTTGTGAATAAAACATGCTGGCACAGAGCATCATCGTGTCACTAGCTGCCTAAACCCTGGGAGATGAGCGCCGAGAAGCGCTGCCTCTCCACGGCGAGCAGCTGGTCCTCCCGGGTGAGCAGCACGGCGCGGAGCGCCGCGTGCAGCGCCGGCCGGGACGCGCCCGCCGCCTGCCCGGCCTCCAGCTCCAGGACGCTCCGCGTCCTCCCGCCGACGGTGGCGATCTCCGCGCGGACCGCCGTGGCGCTGACGGAGCGCACGGCGCGCCCCAGCTCGGACATGAGCCCCGGGCGGTCGGCGCAGCACACCCACGCCCGGACGCGCTTGGCGCTCTCCCGTGCGTCCCAGCGCTCCTCCTCCACGCCCACCTCGTCGCTCTCCCCCGGCACGGCCACCCCCGCCACCGCGCCGCCGTCCGCGTCGCCCCGCAGCTCCCTCACGTGCCGCACCACCTCGCCGAGCAGCGCCGCCTTGTCCATCTGCGCGCGCGCACGCCCATCAAACGTGTCCGGCAAGGTTCAGTTGGCATCATCACCACAACGAGAACTACCACGAGCATGAGAAGTAGCGAGCTCTCACCTGGGAGGCCGACGGGAGGAGGCTGCGCAGGGTGGCGAGATGGGTGTTGATGCGCTGCCGCCGCTTGCGCTCCGCCTCGCTGTGGCTCCTGCTCGTCCGGGCGCCGCGGGCCGGCGGCAAGCGCTGATCGTCCATCTCCGCCTCCGCCTCCTCCGGCTCACCGCTCCGTGTCGGCAGCACCATCTTGGTCGAGCCGTTTGAAACGACCGAGAGGCGGGAAGCCGGGGCGTTAAATAAGGGTGGCGCCGACACGCGCGGCTTTACCGCGTCGGGCGCGGTCGCGACGGTGTCCCGATCCGCGGTGCCGGTCGGGCCGAGAGGAGCTACGCTCGGCACAAAAGCTGCGTCCGCGCGTGACGCCCTGCTGACCTTGCCACTAACTCCTTGGCGCCTTTTTACCCCCCGTGTTAGAGAGGGTGGTAAAACTGAAAACGAACGAACGAGCGATCGATCAAACGACAGCGGCGACTGCAGCTCATATACCATGTCGCCTCTTTCCCGCGTGAGGTGCAACTGTTTTGTGATGGATGGACGCCGCTTTTGCCGGGCCTTTGGATTGTACGTGCGTGGTAACTCTGTCGGAGGGGTCGACGGCGGTGAAAAAGTGTCGGCGAACAAAACTCCACTGTTTCTCCTTTAACGCCGGCGCTACACCACCATCAGATAAACGGTACGCGTACCGCGGCCAGTACATGTGCATTGTGTTGTGCGTGACCGATTGGCCGACGGACCCTGCGGGATATACTGCGTGTCGGGGATGGACAGCCAAAGACGAGCGAGCGGTCAAAGGCCCGATGATTTTTTTTCCCGGTAAAAACGTCCAGCAAAAGGGACGGGACGGACGGACAGATGATGCCGTGCCCCCTCCCGCCGTAACAACGGGCGCTGCAACGCGCCGCCGCTTTAGGTTACAAGGGAATCAGGGGAAAAGCTACGCTCATGATCCACGTCCGCGTCGACGTAGTGCGCCATGCGGCGGCACAGTGAGGACTCGTGGGTCGTGGCTCTCCCCGGGGTCCGGGCGGGCCGGCGAGAGGCCCGAGAGGGGAACAGCACCGTCGGGTTCTTCGGCCCCCCGCCCTTTTGCTCCGTGCTGGGCTGACACGCGGTCCATGTAGCGCAACAGGGACGGCG
Source organism: Aegilops longissima (assembly GCA_021605205.1). Classification (NCBI taxonomy): domain Eukaryota; kingdom Viridiplantae; phylum Streptophyta; class Magnoliopsida; order Poales; family Poaceae; genus Aegilops; species Aegilops longissima. The sequence continues at coordinate 53,895 of JAHIAM010004728.1, forward strand.
TGTGCTCCGGCTGATCCTCCCGCTGCCCGCCTTCAATGAATGGCGTGCAGGGTCGATCGATCCATCGATTGGCGCATATGATCGGTCTGTACGTGGAAGGAGTGGCATCGTGCTGCATGCGATTGCCGACCGACAGGCTTTGTGATTTGCAGGCGGTGATCGCGTCGTCGCTCGTCAAAGGGAAGACAGCGCAGCGGCCCACCCTGCTGACTGACGTTGGTACCGCTGGCGTGTAAAGGCTTATCCGAGGCTAGTTCATCGACAGGATGCTTCCAAACGTTCGCTGACACGGGTCATCTAAAGTTAGCCATCAAAATTCTTCGTTTCAAATATTTCAAACACGAAATCTAGACAGAATATAATCTACTACTCCATCCGTTCCTAAATATAAGTCTTTTTAAAGATTCCATTTAAAGACTACATACGAAGCAAAATGAGCGAATCTACACTCTAAACAAAATCTATATACATCCGTATATAGTCCATAGTGAAATCTCTAGAAATGGAGGGAGTAGTTCGATATATCACATGCAAACTTGTCAACTTTAACGAGGTTGATATATTAGATAAAAATATGCGAAATCTATACTAAGTATCGGATGGCGACCTCCAAGGCATTGACCTTCGCCGTCGTCGACATCGCCGTCCCACCAGTTGCGGAAGCCGCCTCAGCCACCGCGACATCCATCCCTGATTGTGATGTCGTGTCGGCGACGCAGCAATTCAGCATCCTCCTCTGCCTTGCGATGTCTTGCCTCGGCCTTGAGGTGGAGCTTGTGCTCCGACTCGTCGAGTCCTTGCTGAAAAGCTCCTGGATGATCCGACACCGGTGGCTGATGTCGATCTCCTTAGCCCCCCACGAGCACTAGGTGGCGAAGACATGTGACAGTGTCACACGTGTCTTCGTGAACGCTGTCGAGCAACACACCCAGCTCCGTTGCGCTTCGGTAAGGCATTGTGGGCCCTGATGAGGACAACGACCTGCTGGCACCGAGATAGTACTCGAGGCGGATGCACGGCGGCGGAGGGGACGACGCCCAATCCAACATGGCGGCGCGTGACCAAGGAGGCACCCGCTCATGCTTGACGGCCAGGTGCCATTGGTCGCCGCAATAGCGAGGCGGTGCTGATACGGGGACATTGCCCGCTGTGGCAAAAAAATGATGATTTCTAAATAGTGAGGAGTACATGCATTGTTCATCTTTCCAAAATCACGGTTTTCTAGTTTTTATGTAGCTCCACATAGTTACTTATTTTATCATCAAATTTTGCACATGTGCACATTCATATGAACATGTAGAATGTTTTTTGAAATTTCTTTGAAAGTTCAACATACCATTTTGTCAGTTTCAAAATACAATGCTCAATGGAACACGTGCAACAAAGTGAGTTTTTGCCATAAAATCCTTTGTCATCTCATATAATAGCCGCTATCGCCCCTTCACATTAACATGAATTCAACACGGTGATCTTCAACAGCGGCTCAACTTGGCTACGCACTAAGGAAGAGGGTGTCATCGCACGGGTCTGAATAGTGGCGCATGGGTGATTTTTCAGGTTTCTCTAGGGAGTCTTCATATTTGGTTGTGCCCGTGTAGGAATAATGTTCTCGTCACCCTTTTCCCATTTTGTTGGTGTGCTTATCGTAGGCGGAGGGTGTGCAGAGCCTTGTCTTCGACGTGTCTTCCAGGATCCAGTTGGTTTAGGTTTCCGGTGGATTCGTCTGGATTCAGGTGGCTTTCGTGGTCTTCAGAGTTTCTATGGGAGTTTATCAGCGTTTTCTTCTTTGGGGCGGTGATGTTCTTCGTAGCCCGCGGCCACCGGCGTATCCTGGTCTGCATCGACGACTTTTGGGTCGCTGCTTTTACAATCTCCTAGGTTTATAGAAGTTTGCTCTGCCTAGGTGGAGGCCCAGAGGCGACATCGAGCTATGCTCACGGGTGGCGTCAATGGATGTAGGACGAAGAAGACTTCGACACTTCCAAGAATTTGATTGTGATTTTATGTTTTTCCATGGACGTGATTGTAAGAACATTTGATACTTAATATTTGGCCTTAGGACTTTTCGCAAAAAACACATGGTACTCGCATCGACATTCAATTTCGCACTCGTCAAATATAGCGCAATGGGCAATCAGACAGACTCGCTCTCCACGTGCAGTCCTTCTGCACATCCACTAAGAGCATGGTTAATAAGTAGCCGACTGTTGGCTATAAGGAGATGCCACCTTACTTGAAGCCTTCTTAAAAATACTCATATAATAGGTTGGTTGTTAGGTTGGATCTAAGCATTTAATATTTGCATGAGCAATGTATATGATTGAAGAGAGTTGCATGCATACTACTTTTTCTTGATCTACTTTTCCTTGCATCAAACTTTTGAAGCAGCCATGGACGATCCGCCGCCAGAGGAGCACCCTGTCACCATGGACCCCATGAATGTTGACCCGGAGAATGCTAAGCCACCCAGTCCCGCTCAGCTGGCTCAGGTAACTGAAGACATAATAGTTATTGGGGCGGCTTATACAGCACCAGGCAACCCCACCGTCTTATCCAAGCACAAGGCCAAAGAAGAATTTTCTGTTGTTGATAAGGGCAAGTGGAAATTGGACTTGGAAAGCTATGCCCAGTTCAATGCTCGGGAGATTTATTCAGGTTATCTAAACCGCCTTCACACCAGCCGTGATTTTGAAGCCGGCCTGGTCAACCTCATGAAGGAACATTTGGAGGTAACCACTATAATCTTTTCCATATAAGTATATCTCTGCCAGCCGCCAAGTCTACTGGATATGATAGAATTGAATATACTGTAGACTTCATATAGCCTCTTTTATCTTACATTTATGTCATAGCAAGTTGGAGTTGCAGAACCAAAACGAGTAGCCCCCAAGGGCCGGCTTAAGCTGCATAGCTAAAACCGGGACTTCAAATTGTAGTCCTTAACTTCGCATATGTAGCTCCCGAGGGCTGGTTTAAACTGACAAGTTAAGCCGGGACTTCAAATAGTAGTGCTCAATTTTGCACCTGTAGCCCCCAAGGGCCGGCTTAATCAGCATGGTTAAGCTAGGATTTATCACCATAATTGTGAATAAAATCCAAATATGTAGCCCCCATGAACCGGTTTTAATCACAGAATTTGTCTTCAAAAAACAGCAATGTGCATTAGCCCCCAAGTCCCAAGTAAAATACTTGTATTATGCTTGGGACTTTTAAATAAGATGATCATCATAACGTCATACTGCCTGCCTTTTTGTGTGACAAGCTGAACTGAATATGAAGGAATCTCAAGTCACTGATCTGAGGCAGAACATCCAAAACCAGCAAACTGAAACTTCCAAGGCCAAATCAGAACTGAAGACCACTTTAGAAGACATTGAAAAATTGAAAAGGGACTTCAGTGCTGAGAGAACCGGCTGGGAGACGGAGAAGACAACTCTGTTAAAAAGAGCAGAAGATGCTGATGCTGCTCTTAAACCGGTGCCTGACGAGTTATCCGGCTTAAAGCATCAAATCAATAGCATGACAACCGCCATCTTTGGTAAGCAATTTTGTACCTCAATCTTTCATCATCAATGTTGAACAATCATTCAGCCGGTTTATCAATACCTTTGGTAATGCAGGACCCAGGGTTTCCCACTTTGGCTCAGACATGCGCATGAAGCTGGAAGCCGCCTACACTCTTGTAGAACAATTATACACTGGTGCTCAACGAGCCATAGCTGTCGTGTCTTATACGAAACAACCTCCTACCCTTATCAGAGAAACACTTCACAAGCTGCCAGTCATGCCCAGAGGCAGAGGAGATAAAACGGTCAGCCGCCAGAGCTGACGCCATTACTGCCCTGAGCCGGGCCAAAGCATGGCAAGCAGAGCTTGACCTGGAGTAGCTGGCTACTGGCTGCCCAAGCTTGAAAGAAGACGAGTCTCCCTTCACTGCAGAGGACTTCACCAAAATTGTGAAGGAGATGCGACCTTTTGCAAGCAAACTGGTGGAGGAATCCGAGCTCTCCAAGTATCAGGCAGCTTGCACTGCTCAAAATGAAAAATTGAAAGCGCGGTTTATCCAGTCATGGACCTGATTCCCCCAACACGTAAGCATACTTTCGCCCTTGACATTGATCCCTCCACTCTCATAGATGACGAGGCTGCATTCAAAGCCGTAACTGGCGTGAATTGGACATCACCTGATTTCCAGCCAGTGGAGGAAGAGGAAGAACAGGCGCAGGATGACCCAGAACGTTCAAACCGTCAAGATCAAGGCAACTGAACCACAAGGTGTCTCTGACACTGCCTTCCGGCTCTTTGCGAAAAAACAATGAATCATTTGGGCTTTGAGAGCCGTGTGATAGGGTAGTAAGAACAATGATCTGCCATGCAATCGTTCATGTTTCTATATATAACATTTTGAGCTGCCCGATCTGATGCTGAAGATCTACTGCTTATGCGCATAATTTTATCAATCATGCTGATCATGTTATCATAATCCCTGTACACAAGTAAACAACATGTGCCCTGGCGGTTCACACCAGGGCGGGTCATGATGTCCCATATAAATTTTACTGGTGACTAAATAGTCCATAACCAGGGAGGGTCATCAAAACCTTGCATATTTATATAACAAATAGAGAACATACCTGTGAAATTTATTCATATTGTCGGCTTACAACGCCATATGCAGCAAGGGTAACATCCCAAAAACTTAGAGCGCAGAACTCTAAGTGCATAATCGAAGCACACTGGTGCCTTATCGTCCAAGCCAGGCTGGGTTATCAAAACCCCAGATATACTCCAATATGAGTCATAAGGATAAGGCTATATGACCTAAATCAATTGTAAGCCATACGTCAAGACGACACAAAAAGCATGAACCCAAATAAAGTTCAAAACAAATAGCAAATTAGGTAAAAACAAGGCCTTCATAGGCTGCCAAGCCTCAATATCAAGTGGTATTCAAGGGCCACACAGCCACTGAGTTAATCCTTTATTCAAACCTGTAAGCCGGGCCTCACATGACCAACCGCCGTTTTAACTTTGACAAGTTCAGGGTCTTTATAAGATTGGTTGTCAAGAGTACAGCGGGTCATTCCAGGATTACCTGGTCGGAGTGGCAGACATACAATGGCAGGATAACCTGGAGTTTTGGTGAATACACCTGGCATCCAAGTCGATCAAAAGGGTAAATATAGCTATGTTCATTGAATAGGAAGCCCCCAAGTGACCTTTAACAAGCCATCAAGGCAGGTTACCTATGTTTGAACTGCACATTATAGCAAGTTCTCTTTGGTAACCATTCAACTTAGGCAAAAAAGCCCCCAAGTCGTTTGCAACAAGGCGTATAAGCCAGAGCAAAGGGTAGTTATAGCTATGCTCAGTGAGCAGGAAGCCCCCATGTTATTTGTAACAAGGCGTGCAAGCCGGATCAAGAGGGTAGTCATAGCTATGCTCAGTGAGCAGGAAGCCCCCAAGTGATCCTATGAATTGACAATAAAGACTCAGATACTTAGAGATGAAACGACAGAGGCCCTGAATTATCAGGGATGCCGACTTTATTATACTAATCATAATATATACATTGGTAGAAGTATGTACATCACAAGAGCCGGTGGCTCAGGTGTAATAAGGCCGAAGATGAGCAATATTCCACGCCCGACGGGTCTCCTCCTCCGACGTGTGTGAGTCCTTGTGGTCTCGAACATCGATGAGATAGTATGATCCGTTGTTCAGATTTTTGCTGACCACAAAAGGCCCTTCCCAAGGTGGGATAACTTATGCATATCTGTTTGATCCTGGATGAGCCGGAGCACCAAGTCACCTTCTTGAAAGGTCCGGGTTTTAACCCGGCAACTATGATATCGACGCAGATCTTGCTGGTAGATTGCTGAATGAGCCGCCGCAAGGTCATGCTCCTCATCCAGGAGGTCAAGAGCATCCTGTCGTGCCTTTTCATTACCAGCTTCAACATAAGCCGCTACGCGGGGCGAGTCATGACGGATGTCACTGGGAAGAAACGCCTCTGCTCCGTAAACCATGAAGAAAGGTGTATAACCCGTGGATCTGTTGGGGGTAGTATTGATACTCCAAAGCACTAAAGGTAACTCCTCAACCCAACAACCCTGCGTCCTCTGCAGAGGGACCATAAGCCGGGGATTTATGCCTCTCAAGATTTCTTGATTGGCTCTTTCAACTTGACCATTGGACTGGGGGTGGGCCACAGATGAAACATCAAGAAGAATATGTTCACGTTGACAAAATTCTTTCATAGCACCTTTAGAAAGATTAGTGTCATTATCAGTTATGATGCTGTGAGGGTAACCAAAACGGAAAATCACCTTTTTGATGAATTGAACCGCCGTTGCCGCGTCACACTTGCTGAACGGCTCTGCCTCAACCCACTCTGTAAACTTGTCAACCGCCACCAAGAGGTGAGTCTTTTTGTCCTTGGATCTTTTAAAAGGTCCAACCATATCCAGGCCCCAGACTTCAAACGACCAAGTAATCGAAATCATCCTCAATTCTTGAGCCGACATGTGAGCTCGTCTTGAAAATTTCTGACAACCATCACACTTACTGACCAAATCCTCTGCATCAGCATGAGCCGTCAGCTAATAAAACCCATGACGAAAAGCCTTAGCCACGAGAGACTTAGAGCCGGCATGATGGCCACAATCTCCTTCATGAATCTCCCGTAGAATCTCACGGCCCTCCTCAGGAGAAACACAACGCTGAAACGCCTCTGTAACACTGCATCGGTGCAACTCGCCATTGATAATAGTCAACAACTTAGACCATCGGGTTATCTGCCTGGCCAAAGTTTCATCCTCAGGCAACTCACCCCGGGTCATATAAGCCAAATATGGAACTGTCCAATCAGGAATAGCATGAAGAGCCGCCACCAACTGCGCCTCCGGGCCAGGAACAACAAGATCTTCCTCCGTAGGCAATTTAACCGAAGGGTTATGCAAAATATCAAGGAAAACATTAGGTGGTACCTGCTTACGTTGGGACCCTAGCCGGCTTAAAGCATCAGCCGCCTCATTTTTCCTGCGATCAACATGTTCCACTTGATAGCCCTTGAAATGACCAGCAATAGCATCAACCTCTTGGCGATAAGCCTCCATGAGTGGATCCTTGGAATCCCAAGTTCCTGAAACCTGCTGAGCTGTGACGCCCCCGATTCAATCGTACACTAATCATACACGCAAATGTGTACGATCAAGATCAGGGACTCACGGGAAGATATCACAACACAACTCTACAAATAAAATAAGTCATACAAGCATCATAATACAAGCCGGGGCCTCAAGGCTCGAATACAAGTGCTCGATCATAGACGAAGTCAGCGGAGCAACAATATCCGAGTACATACATAAGTTAAACAAGTTTGCCTTAAGAAGGCTAGCACAAACCGGGATACAGATCGAAGAGGCGCAGGCCTCCCGCTCGATCCTCCTAACTACTCCTCGTCGTCGCCGCCGGCTGCACGTAGTAGTAGGCACCTCCGGGGTAGTAGTCGTCATCGACGGTGGCGTCTGGCTCCTGGGCTCCATCGTCTGGTCGCATCCAAATTACTCATCCAAAGTACTCGCAAGCAAGGAGCTACACTACATATGCATGGATATGTGTGTAAAGGGCCATATCAGTGGACTGAACTGCAGAATGCCAGAATAAGAGGGGGATAGCTAATCCTGTCGAAGACTACGCTCGTAGCCTCCGACTTGCAGCATGTAGCAGCGAGTAGTCCAAGTCCTCCAAGTAGCATCACATAGCAATAATCCTACCCGCGATCCCTCCTCAATGCCCCGTTAGAGAGCGACCACCGGTTGTATCCGCACTTGGAAGGGTGTGTTTTATTAAGTATCCGGTTCTAGTTGTCATAAGGTCAAGGTACAACTCCAAGTCGCCCTGCATCAAGATCACGGCTATTCAATAGATTAACTTCACTGCAGGGTGCACCACATAATCCAACATGCTTGATCCCATTTGGCCGGACACACTTTCTCGGTCATGCCCGCCGCGGAAGATCAACACGCCGCAGCCCCACCTAGGCTCAACAGAGAGGTCAAGACGCCGGTCTAAACCTAAGCGCACAGGGTTCGGGCCCATCGCCTTAGCACACCGCACGCTATGTGACGCGATCAAAGCGCACCTAGCCTACAGCGTTCCAGTCCAATCCGGCGCGGCGCCACTCGGGCCGACGTCACAAGTGTTTCGCCGATACCACGACGCCGGATACCCATAACTACTCCCACGTAGATGGTTAGTGCGATAGACCAAATGGCCGACTCAGATCAAATATCAAGATCTCGTTAACGTGTTAAGTATCCGCGAACGCCGACCAGGCCAGGCCCACCTCTCACCTGTAGTCTCAACTTGCCCTGCCGCTCCGCCACAAGTAACAGTCGGGGGCCGTCGGGAACCCAGGCCCACCTCTACCGGGATGGAGCCACCTGTCCTTTCAGCCCCCATCTCCGAACAGTACCACAGGTAATGTAATAGCCCTTGAAATGACCAGCAATAGCATCAACCTCTTGGCGATAAGCCTCCATGAGTGGATCCTTGGAATCCCAAGTTCCCGAAACCTGCTGAGCCACCAAATCTGAGTCGCCAAAGCACCTCACCCGGCTTAGATTCATCTCTTTAGCCATCCGAAGACCATGGAGCAAGGCCTCATACTCAGCTGCATTGTTAGTACAAGGGAACATCAACCTTAAGACATAACAAAATTTATCACCTCGTGGGGAAGTCAAAATAACTCCAACCCCCGAGCCTTCCAATTGCCTAGACCCATCAAAATGAATAGTCCAATATGTGTTATCCAGCTTCTCCTCAGGCTTGTGTAGTTCTGTCCAGTCATTGATGAAATCCACGAGTGCTTGAGACTTGATAGCCGTCCGAGCATATATTTTAAACCATGGGGTCCGAGCTCAATGGCCCACTAATAACCCACAAGTATAGGGGATCGCAACAGTTTTCGAGGGTAGAGTATTCAACCCAAATTTATTGATTCGACACAAGGGGAGCCAAAGAATATTCTCAAGTATTAGCAGTTGAGTTGTCAATTCAACCACACTTGGATAACTTAGTATCTGCAGCAAAGTATTTAGTAGCAACGTAATATTATAGTAGTGGTAACGGTAACAAAAGTAACGATAGCAAAAGTAATATTTTGGGTATTTTGTAGTGATTGTAACAGTAGCAACGGAAAAGTAAATAAGCGAAGAACAATATATGAAAAGCTCGTAGGCATTGGATCGGTGATGGAGAATTATGCCGGATGCGGTTCATCATGTAACAATCATAACATAGGATGACACATAACTAGCTCCAATTCATCAATGTAATATAGGCATGTATTTTGAATATAGTCATACGTGCTTATGGAAAAGAAGTTGCATGACATCTTTTGTCCTACCCTCCCGTGGCAGCGGGGTCCTAATGGAAACTAAGGGATATTAAGGCCTCCTTTTAATAGAGTACCAGAACAAAGCATTAGCACATAGTGAATACATGAAACCGAGAGTGGTCCTGATTATTGTCACCTCGGGGTTGCCGGATCATAACACATAGTAGGTGACTATAGACTTGCAAGATAGGATCAAGAACTCACATATATTCATGAAAACATAATAGGTTCAGATCTGAAATCATGGCACTCGGGCCCTAGTGACAAGCATTAAGCATAGCAAAGTCATAGCAACATCAATCTCAGAACATAGTGGATACTAGGGATCAAACCCTAACAAAACTAACTCGATTACATGATAGATCTCATCCAACCCATCACCGTCTAGCAAGCCTACGATGGAATTACTCACGCACGGCGGTGAGCATCATGAAATTGGTGATGGAGGATGGTTGATGATGACAATGGCGACGAATCCCCCTCTCCGGAGCCCTGAACGGACTCCAGATCAGCCCTCCCGAGAGGTTTTAGGGCTTGGCGGCGGCTTCGTATCGTAAAACGCGATGAATTCTTCTCTCTGATATTTCTCTCCCCGAAAGCAAATATATAGAGTTGGAGTTGAGGTCGGAGGAGCTCCAGGGGGCCCACGAGGTAGGGGGCGCGCCCTAGGGGGGCAGGCGCGCCCTCCACCCTCGTGGACAGGGTGTGGGCCCCCTGGTCTCCATCTTTTGCAAGGATTTTATTATTATTTCTAAATAGACGTTCCGTGGAGTTTCAGGTTATTCCGAGAACTTTTATTTCTGCACATAAATAACACCATGGAAAGTCTGCTGAAAACAGTGTCAGTCCGGGTTAGTTCCATTCAAACCATGCAAGTTAGAGTCCAAAACAAGGGCAAAAGTGTTTGGAAAAGTAGATACGACGGAGAAGTATCAACTCCCCCAAGCTTAAACCTTTGCTTGTCCTCAAGCAATTCAGTTGATAAACTGAAAGTGATAAAGAAAAACTTTTACAAACTCTGTTTGCTCTTGTTGTTGTAAATATGTAAAGCCAGCATTCAAGTTTTCAGCAAAGATTATGACTAACCACATTTGCAATAACTCTCATGTCTCATGTTTACTCATATCAATGGCATAATCAACTAGCGAGCGATAATAATAAATCTCGGATGACAACACTTTCTCAAAACAATCATGATATGATATAACAAGATGGTATGTCGCTAGCCCTTTCTGAGACCGCAAAACATAAATGCAGAGCACCTTTAAAGATCAAGGACTGACTAGACATTGTAATTCATGGTAAAAGAGATCCAGTCATAGTCATACCCAATATAAATTAATAGTAATGGATGCAAATGACAGCTGCGATTTCCAGCTAGTGCTTTTTAATAAGAGGGTGATGACTCAACATAAAAGTAAAATAGATAGGCCCTTCGCAGAGGGAAGCAGGGATTTGTAGAGGTGCCAGAGCTCGGTTTTGAAAAAGAGATAAATAGTATTTTGAGTGGCATACTTTCATTGTCAACATAACAACCAAGAGATGGCGATATCTTCCATGCTACACACATTATAGGCGGTTCCCAAACAGAATGGTAAAGTTTATACTCACCCTCCACCAACAAGCATCAATCCATGACCTGCTCGAAACAACGAGTGTCTCCAACTAGCAACAGTCCCAGGGGGAGTTTTGTTTGCAATTATTTTTATTTAGTTTGCATAAAGCATGGGACTGGGCATCCCGGTGACCAGCCATTTTCTCGTGAATGAGGAGCGGAGTCCACTCCTCTTGAGAATAACCCGCCTAGCATGGAAGATAAGGGAAGCCCTAGTTGATACATGAGCTATTCGAGCATACAAAACAGAATGTTTATTTGAAGGTTTAGAGTTTGGCACATACAAATTTACTTGGAATGGCAGGTAGATACCGCAAATAGGAAGGTATGGTGGACTCATATGGCCTATCTTTGGGGTTTAAGGGATTGGATGCACAAGCAGTATTCCCGCTTAGTACAAGTGAAGGCTAGCAAAAGACTGGGAAGCGACCAACTAGAGAGCGACAACAGTCATGAATATGCATTAAAATTAATAAACATTGAGTGCAAGCATGAGTAGGATATAATCCACCATGAACATAAATATCGTGAAGGCTATGTTGATTTGTTTTAACTACATGTATGAACATGTGCCAAGTCGAGTCACTTAAATCATTCAAAGGAGGATACCACCCCACTATACCACATCACAACCATTTTAATAGCATGTTGGCACGCAAGGTAAACCATTATAACTCATAGCTAATCAAGCATGGCACAAGAAACTATGATCTCTAATTGTCATTGCAAACATGTTTATTCATAATAGGCTGAATCAGGAACGATGAACTCACCATATTTACAAAAACAAGAGAGGTCGAGTTCATACCAGATTTTCTCATCTCAGCCAGTCCATCATATATCGTCATAATTGCCTTTCACTTGCACGACCGAACGATGTGAATAATAATAGGAGTGCACGTGCATTGGACTAAGCTGGAATCTGCGAGCATTCAATAAACAGGAGAAGACAAGGAAATTTTGGCTCTTGGTTAAATCAACAATAATGCATATAAGAGCCATTTCAACAATTTAATCATGGTCTTCTCCTACGACCCCCAAAGAAAAGAAAAGAAATAAAACTATTTACACGGGAAAGCTCCCAACAAGCAAAAGAAGAACAAGAAATCTTTTTGGGTTTTCTTTTTAATTATTACTACTAGAACAAGAAAAGTAAACTAACTAGAAGTTACACTAATTTTTTTATTTTTCTTAAATTTTATTAAACACACAAGAAGAAAGCAGGAAAAAAAAGAAAATAAACTAGCATGGATATTACAGTGAAAGAGTATGAGCACCGACATCTAGCAATGAGTGTGTGAACATAAATGTAATGTCGGTGAGAAATACGTACTCCCCCAAGCTTAGGCTTTTGGCCTAAGTTGGTTTATTGCCAAGGATGGCCTGGCGGATACCCGTAGGTGTAGCTGGGGTCGTACTGAGCTGCGGCAGTTATTGCCTCCTGAGCTACAGCGTGGCGGCGAGCTGCCTCCGCACTCCTCTCGTACTCATCTTCCTCCTCTCTGGTAATAACATATCTTCCTTTTGCCTGATAATCAAAGAAGGCAGGAGCAGGGAGAGTAATACGGACAACACGACGTTTGTCAAAGATTAAGCGATACCAGAGAGGTGATTCATTCCTCTCGATAAACTGGTGGTGGACCATAGCATTATAGTCTAAATAAGTAGGAGGCAACTCAATATCATCCTCACTAATGTCCACACCAAGAAAATCAGCTAAGCGGGTTGCATAAATTCCTCCAAAGAAATCTCCATTAAATCTATTATGATGCAACCTACGTGCAACAATGGCTCCCAAGTTATAAGTTTGGTCTCCTAACACTACACTCCTAAGAATACTAAGATCAGGGACACACATGTGCCATGCTTCACATTTACCATTTTTGCACCTACCTATGAAAAGAGCAAAATAATGTATAGCAGGAAAATGAATGCTCCCTATGGTAGCTTGTGCCATGTCTCTAGATTCCCCCACAGTTATGCTAGCAAGAAAATTTCTAAATTCAGATTTGCGAGGTTCACTAGCACTACCCCATTGTGGAAGTTTGCAAGCAGCGGTAAAATCCTCTAAGTCCATAGTATAAGATTTTTCATAGAGATCAAACAAGACAGTTGGAGAATTACGTGAAGATGAAAATTCAAACTTCCTCACAAATGTACTAGTGAGATAGTGGTACTGGTGGCATTTGTCTGCCTCAAAGCTCACATGATCAGCGTTACGCAAGTATGCGTTAAATTCTTCTTTGATTCCTGCTCGATCCATAAAATTTTCTGAGGGCCATTCACAAGGCCGCACTGGAGCGTCCCTTGGTGGCTCCTCGTCAGCATCACGCATTGCAAGCCTGGGTCCTTGCTTCCTTGAAGAACCACCTTGGAACATTTTCCTAAGCATATTTATTTCTCTGAAAAATTTATGAAATTTTTAGTAACTTCAAATAAAAGTGAACCAAGCTCAATAAAATTGATAGCAACTACTCCTACAAGTGCCTATAGCCTATATCAAGCATTATAACTACTTGGAACCATATAAATTTGACATGCAAGCTCAAGAACATGGTTACCTAGGCAGCACAAATTTGCAATGAATAAAGCACTAGAACAAAAACTAATTGGACCAATGGAGGAGTCACATACCAAGGAACAATCTCCCCAAGCAGTTTTGTGAGAGGTGCTTTGAGCAAGGAGATCGAAAATCGCAGCAAAATGAGCTAGAACTCGTGCTTGAGCTAGATATTGGTGTTTGTGGGAGGAAGAAGGAGTCTGTGGGTGCAAGAATAAGTGGAGGAGAGCCACCATGGGCCCACGAGGCAGGGGGCGCACCCAAGGGGTAGGGCGCGCCCTGCACCCTCGTGGCTGTGTGCTTGCCCTCCTGCTGTGTTCTCAAGTGCAGATATTCTCAAAATTCTAGAAAAATCATATTCCATTTTCGGGCATTTGGAGAACTTTTATTTTCGGGAATTTTATATTGCACGGATAAATCAGGAAATGATGTAAAAATACTAATTTTACTTTATTTCAACTAATTATCGAAAGTAGAAAGAGGGTATGAAGGTTGTGCCTTCTAGTTTCATCCTTCTCATGCTCATCAAAAGGAATCCACTAACAAGGTTGATCAGGTCTTGTTAACAAACTCATTTCGACTAACATGGAACCGGAGAAATTTCGAATAACACTATGTTACCTTAACGGGGATATGCACATCCCCAATAATAAGAATATCATATTTCTTCTTGACAGTAGGAAGAGGAAATTCAAAACCTCCAAAAATAATCGATGGAATTTTTCCAATAGAGTTGATACTATGGACTTGAGGTTGTTTCCTCGAAAAGTGTACCATATGCTCATTACCATTAACATGAAAAGTGACATTGCCTTTGTTGCAATCAATAACAGTCCCTGCAGTATTCAAAAAATGTCTTCCAAGAATAATAGACATACTATCGTCCTCGGGAATATCAAGAATAACAAAGTCCGTTAAAATAGTAACGTTTGCAACCACAACAGGCACATCCTCACAAATATCGACAGGTATAGCAGTTGATTTATCAGCCATTTGCAAATATATTTCAGTAGGTGTCAACTTATTCAAATCAAGTCTACGATATAAAGAGAGAGGCATAACACTAACACCGGCTACAAGATCACATAAAGCAGTTTTAACATAGTTTCTTTTAATGGAGCATGGTATAGTGGGTACTCCTAGATCTCCAAGTTTCTTTGGTATTCCACCCTTAAAAGTGTAATTAGCAAGCATGGTGGAAATTTCATCTTCCGGTATCTTTCTCTTATTTGTAACAATATCTTTCATATACTTAGCATACGGATTCATTTTGATCATATCAGTCAAACGCATACGCAAAAAGATAGGTCTAATCATTTCAGAGAAGCGCTCAAAATCCTCATCATCCTTTTTCTTGGATGGTTTGGGAGGAAAAGGCATGGGTTTCTGAACCCATGGTTCCCTTTCTTTACCATGTTTCCCAGCAACGAAATATCTCTTATCATAACGTTGATTCTTTGATTGTGGGTTATCAAGATCAACAGCAGGTTCAATTTCTACATCATTATTGTTACTAGGTTGAGCATCATCATGAATATCATCATTAGCATTTTCATTAGGTTCATGTTCATTACTAGATTGTGTTTCAGCATCAGAAATAGATATATCATTTGGATTCTCAGGTGTTTCAGCAACAGGTTCACTAGAAGTATGAAAAGTCCTATCATTTTTCTTTTTCTTCTTTTTAGAAGGACTAGGTGTATCAATATTATTTCTGTGAGAATCTTGCTCAATTCTCTTAGGGTGGCCTTCAGGATACAAAGGTTCCTGAGTCATTCTACCAGTTCTAGTAGCCACTCTAACAACATAATCATTTTTCTTACTATTCATTTCATTGAGCAAATCATTTTGAGCCTTAAGTACTTGTTCTACTTGAGTGGTAACCATAGAAGCATGTTTAGTAATGAGTTTAAGTTCACCTTTAACATTAGCCATGTAATCACCCAAGTCTTCAATCATATAAGCATTTTGTTTTAATTGTATACCAAAATAAGCATTGAAGTTTTCTTGTTTGACAATAAAATTATCAAACTCATCCAAGCATTGGCTAGCAAACTTATAGTGAGGAATATCACCTTCATCAAATCTATAGAGAGAATTTACCTTTACTACCTGTGTCGGGTTATCAAGACCATGAGTTTCTTCAATAGGTAATGGATTAAGATCATATGTTTCTTCAACAGGCGGTAAATTAAGACCGTGTATTTCTTCAATAGGAGGTAAATTCTTAACATCTTCAGCTTTAATACCTTTTTCTTTCATAGATTTCTTTGCCTCTTGCAGATCTTCAGATCGAGAAATAGAACACCTCTTCTTCGGAGTTGGTTTAGGAATAGGCTCAGAATTGGCTCAGAGCTGGCTCAGAAGTGTCCAATTATTTTCATTTGTCAACATATCATTCAATAGAATTTCAGCTTCATCCGTGTTCTTTCCTCGAAAATGAACCAACACAACTATCCGTAATCTCTGGAAGCATCGGTTAGTCCATTATAAAAGATATCAAGTATTTCATTTTTCTTAAGAGGATGATCAGCAAAGCATTATAACTTGAGAAGCCTCCCCAAGCTTGTGGGAGACTCTCTTCTTCAATTTGCACAAAGTTGTATATTTCCCTCAAAGCAGCTTGTTTCTTATGAGCAGGGAAATATTTAGCGGAGAAGTAATAAATCATATCCTGGGGACTACGCACACAACCAGGATCAAGAGTATTAAACCATATCTTAGCATCACCCTTTAATGAGAACGGAAATATTTTAAGGATATAAAGGTAGCGAGATTTCTCATCATTAGTGAACAGGGTGGCTATATCATTTAATTTAGTAAGATGTGCCACAACAGTTTCAGATTCATAGCCATGACAAGGATCAGATTCAACCAAAGTAATTATATCAGGATCAACAGAGAATTCATAATCCTTATCGGTAACACAGATATGTGAAGTAGCAAAAGCAGGGTCAGGTTTCATTCTAGCATTAAGAGATTGCTGATTCCATTTAGCTAATAACCTCTTGAGCTCATATCTATATTTGCAAGCTAAAATAGCTAAAGAAGCTTCTTTATCAAAAACATAACCCTTGGGAATAACAGGCAAGTCTTTATCATCACTTTCATCAATATAACCAGTTTCAATAATTTCTTTCTCTCTAGCCCTAGCAATTTGTTCATCAAGAAATTCACTAAGTGGCACAGTAGTATCAAGCATAGAAGTAGTCTCATCATAAGTATCATGCATAGCAGAAGTGGCATCATCAATAACATGCAAAATATCAGAACGAATAGCAGAAGCAGGTTTAGGTGTCACAAGATTACTCAAAACATAAGGTGAATCAAGTGTAGAGCTAGATGGCAGTTCCTTACCTCCCCTCGTAGTTGAGGGATAAATTGTTGTCTTAGCGTCTTTCAAGTTCTTCATAGTGACCCACAGATATAAATCCCAAGTGACTCAAATAATAGAGCTATGCTCCCCGGCAACGGCGCTAGAAAATAGTCTTGATAACCCACAAGTATAGGGGATCGCAACAGTTTTCAAGGGTAGAGTATTCAACCCAAATTTATTGATTCGACACAAGGGGAGCCAAAGAATATTCTCAAGTATTAGTAGTTGAGTTATCAATTCAACCACACCTGGATAACTTAGTATCTGCAGCAAAGTATTTAGTAGCAAAGTAATATTATAGTAGTGGTAACAGTAACAAAAGTAACGGTAGCAAAAGTAATATTTTTGGTATTTTGTAGTGATTGTAACAGTAGCAACGGAAAAGTAAATAAGCGAAGAACAATATATGAAAAGCTCGTAGGCATTGGATCGGTGATGGAGAATTATGCCGGATGCGGTTCATCATGTAACAATCATAACATAGGGTGACACAGAACTAGCTCCAATTCATCAATGTAATGTAGGCATGTATTCCGAATATAGTCATACGTGCTTATGGAAAAGAACTTGCATGACATCTTTTGTCCTACCCTCCCGTGGCAGCGGGGTCCTAATGGAAACTAAGGGATATTAAGGCCTCCTTTTAATAGAGTACCGGAACAAAGCATTAGCACATTGTGAATACATGAAACCAGGAGTGGTCCCGATTATTGTCACTTCGGGGTTGCCGGATCATAACACATAGTAGGTGACTATAGACTTGCAAGATAGGATCAAGAACTCACATATATTCATGAAAACATAATAGGTTCAGATCTGAAATCATGGCACTCGGGCCCTAGTGACAAGCATTAAGCATAGCAAAGTCATAGCAACATCAATCTCGTAACATAGTGGATACTAGGATCAAACCCTAACAAAACTAACTCGATCACACGATAGATCTCATCCAACCCATCACCGTCCAACAAGCCTACGATGGAATTACTCACGCACGGCAGTGAGCATCATGAAATTGGTGATGGAGGATGGTTGATGATGATGATGGCGACGAATCCCCCTCTCCGGAGCCCCGAACGGACTCCAGATCAGCCCTCCCGAGAGGTTTTAGGGCTTGGCGGCGGCTCCGTATCGTAAAACGCGATGAATTCTTCTCTCTATTTTTTTCTCCCTGAAAGCAAATATATAGAGTTGGAGTTGAGGTCGGAGGAGCTCCAGGGGACACACGGGGTAGGGGGCGCGTCCTAGGGGGCAGGCGCGCCCTCCACCCTCGTGGACAGGGTGTGGGCCCCCTGGTCTTCATCTTTTGCAAGGATTTTTTATTATTTACAAATAGACGTTCCGTGGAGTTTCAGGTCATTCTGAGAACTTTTGTTTCTGCACATAAGTAACACCATGGAAAGTCTGCTGAAAACATCGTCAGTCCGGGTTAGTTCCATTCAAATCTTGCAAGTTAGAGTCCAAAACAAAAGCAAAAGTGTTTGGAAAAGTAGATACGACGAAGACGTATCACCCACTTGGCCACCCGACCCGTAGCTTCTCTGTTTTGAATAATATCCCCTAAGGGAGCAGAACTGACCACCGTGATGGGATGACCAAGGAAATACGGCTTCAATTTACTATTAGCCATGAACACTCCATAAACCAGCTTCTGCCAATGTGGGTATCTCTGCTTAGATTCAATGAGTACCTCACTGACATAGTAAAGCAGCCGTTGAACCAGATATTCCTTGCCTGATTCCTTCCTTTCCACCACAACTGCCACACTAACGGCTCTACTGTTAGCAACTACATAAAACAGTAAGGGCTCCTTATCAATGGGAGCTGCAAGGATTGGCGGCTCAGCCAACTGCTTTTTCAATGCCTCAAAGGCCTGATTAGCAGCATCACTCCATACAAGGTGATCTGTTTTCTTCATCATCTGATATAAAGGGATATCCTTCTCTCCCAGGCGGCTTATAAACCGGCTCAAAACCACAATACGACCCACCAAACGTTGGACGTCATTGATACATGTAGGCTTAGCCAAAGAAGTGATAGCCTTGATTTTATCCGGGTTAGCTTCAATGCCTCTCTTCAGAAACCAAAAAGCCCAATAGCTTACCAGCTGGAACACCGAAAACACACTTGGCCGGGTTAAGCATCATTTTGTAGACCCAGAGGTTGTCAAAGGTCTCCTTCAAATCATCTAACAAGGTCTATTTCTTCCTTGATTTCACAACTATGTCATCCACATAAGCATGAACATTGCGTCCAATTTGATTGTGGAGGCAATTCTAAACACAACACTGGTAGTCACCTGGGCACTCTTGAGCCCAAAAGACATAGACACATAGAAGAAATCTCCAAAAGGAGTGATAAATGCTGTCTTCTCCTGGTCCTTAACTGCCATCTTGATATGCTGATAACCAGAATAAGCATCTAGAAAACTCAAACGCTCACAGCCCGTTGTAGCATCAATGATCTGATTAATACGAGGGAGAGCAAAAGGATCAGCCGGACAGGCCTTGTTAAGGTCTGTATAATCCACACACATACGCCAAGTGCCGTTCTTCTTAAGTACCAGCACTGGGTTAGCCAACCACTCAGGATGAAAAACTTCAATAATAAATCCAGCTGCCAAGAGCCGGGCTACTTCTTCACTAATGGCCTTGCATCTCTCTTAATTAAAACGATGAAGGAATTGCTTGACCAGTTTAAACTTTGGATCCACATTGAGAGTGTGCTCAGCGAGTTCCCTCGGTACACCTGGCATGTGTGAAGGCTTCCATGCAAAGATGTCCCGGTTCTCACGGATGAACTCGATGAGTGCGCTTTCCTATTTCGGATCCATATTGGCACTGATGCTAAACTGCTTGGATGAGTCACCAGGAACAAAGTCAACCTGCTTAGTGTCATCCGCCGGTTTAAATTTCAAGAAAGGGTCATGCTCCGTTGTTGGCTTCTTCAAGGGGGTCATGTCTGCCGGGTCAACATTATCTTTATAGAACTTCAACTCCTCTGTTGAACAAATAGACTCAACGTAGGCAACATCACCCTCTTCACACTCCAAAGCTATCTTCCTGTTGCCATGTGCCGTGATGGTACCCTTACGACCCAACATTTTAAGCTGTAGGTAAACATAACAAGGTCGTGCCATAAATTTAGCATAAGTCGGCCGTCCAAACAGGGCATGATAAGGGCTCTTGATCTTGACCACCTCAAAGGTCAATGTTTCAGCTCTGTAATCATGGTCATCACCAAAGGCCACTTCCAAAGCTATCTTACCTACAGGATATGCTGACTTACTAGGAACCACCCCATGAAAAACAGTAGAAGACGGCTTAAGATCTTTGTCAGTCAAATTCATACGGCGGAAAGTATCATAATAAAGGATATTGATGTTGCTGCGTCCATCCATGAGCACCTTGGTAAACTTGTACCCTCCAACCTAAGGAGCAACCACCAAAGCCAATTGACCCGGATTATCGACCCGGGGCGGGTGATCCTCATGGCTCCATATAATAGGATGTTCAGACCATCGCAAGTATCGAGGGACTGCCGGCTCAACCGCGTTCACCACCCGCTTATGAATCTTCTGGTATCATTTGCATAAACTCGTGGTAAACACATGATATTGACAACTATTCAGCTGCTTCGGATTACTCTGATATCTGGTCTGTTGCTGCTAATTTCCTTGACTAGGTTGCTGATTAAAACCACCTTGGCTGCCTTGGCCCTGAAAACCGGAGTTTGAGCCGCCACCTCCAAAGCCAGGTCCGTGAGAGCCGGATCCTGACCTGCCATGCGGGCCATGATTGTTCTGGAAAAAACTGGAGTTTCTAGACTCCCTCATGATGAAGCAATCTTTCCACAAATGACAGGCCAGCTTCTCTTGCGTACCGTGCTTTGGGCAAGGTTGATTCATCATCGCCTCAAGGTTGAACTTTGGCCCGCCAAACCGGGGTACTGATGACTTCCCCTTGCGACGCTGATTATTATTCTGCGGATTGGTGTTAGCCACAAAGTCTGAACTGCTCTCGGCTTTGCGCTTACCGTTGTTACCTTGACCTGCCGTATTGTGCTGCTGCCCTTGGCATTGCCGTTCTTCTTTCCTCTGCCGCCTTCTCCTCATTAGACTTAGGGTCCTTAGTACTATTAGAGTCGACATATTTGACGAGAGCCTCCATGAGCTCTCCCATATCATTGCGGTGGGGCTTAAGCCGCCCCAGCTTCTGCTTAAGGGGAAGGAACCGTCAATTCTTTTCCAACATCAGGACGGCTGAACTAGCGTTGATACTGTCTGATGAGTGGATAACGGCCGAGAACCGGCGCACCCAATTGGTGGTTGACTCACCCTCACCCTGGACGCGAGATTCTAAATCAAGAATCGACAAAGGCTGCTTGCACGTGTCTTTAAATTTTTGGATAAAACGCGTCTTCAATTCGGCCCATGACCTGATGGAGTTAGGGGGCAACCCTTTCAGCCAAGTGCGTGCCGGTGATGACCCACAAGTATACGGGATCAATTGTAGCTCTTTTCGATAAGTAAGAGTGTCGAACCCAACAAGGAGTAGAAGGAAATGACAAGTGGTTTTCAGCAAGGTAATGTCTGCATGTGCTGAAATTGTAAGTAACAAAGTAGTTTGATAGCAAGATAATTTGTAATGAGCAAGTAACGATAATAGTAGAAAAAGTGCAGCCCAATCCTTTTTGAGGCAAAGGACAGGCCAAACCGGTCTCTTATGATAAGCAAAGTGTTCTTGAGGGTACACGGGAATTTCATCTAGTCACTTTCACCATGTTGATTCGATTTGTGTTCGCTACTTTGATAATTTGATATGTGGGTGGACCAGTGCTTAAGTGTTGTTCTTAATTGAACAAACCTCCTACTTATGATTAACCCTCCTGCAAGCATACACAACTACGAGAAAAGTATTAAGAATAAATTCTAACCATAGCATTAAACTTTTGGATCCAATCAGTCCCTTACGGAATAGCGCATAAACTGGGGTTTAAGCTTCTGTCACTCTCACAACCCATCATCTAATTGCTACTCCACAATGCATTCCCTTAGGCCCAAATATGGTGAAGTGTCATGTAGTTGACGTTCACATGACACCACTAAGGGAATCACAACATACATACTATCAAAATATCAAACACATATCAAGTTCACATGATTACTTGCAACATGATTTCTCCTGTGACCTCAAGAACAAAAGTAAATACTCATAAATGATAATCATGCTCAAGATCAGAGGGGTATTAAATAGCATATTGGATCTGAACATATAATCTTCCACCAAATAAACCATATAGTAATCAACTACAAGATGTAATCAACACTACTAGTCACCCACAAGCACCAATCTATAGTTCCGGTAACAAGATTGAACACAAGAGATGAACTAGGGTTTGAGATGAGATGGTGTTGTGGAAGATGTTGATAGAGATTGCCCTCCACAAAACGGGAGATTTGTTGGTGATGATGATGACAATGATTTCCCCCTCCGGGAGGGGAGTTCCCCCGGTGGAATCGCTCCGCCGGAGGGCAAAAGTGCTCCTGCCCAATTTCCGCCTCGAGACGGCGGCGCTCTGCCCCGAAAGTCTTCTCCTTATTTTTTCTAGGTCAAAATGACCTATATACCAGAAGATGGGCACCGGAGGTGGGCCTGGGTGAGCACAACCCACCAGGAAGCGCATGGGCTCCCTGGCGCGCCTAGGTGGGTTGTGCCCACCTGGTGGGCCCCCTCTGGTAGTTATTTGCTCCAATATTCTTCAAATATTCCATAGAAATTCTCCGTAAAGTTTCAGCCTGTTTGGAGTTGTGCAGAATAGGTAGCCTAATGTAGGTTTTTAGGTCCAGATTTCTAGCTGCCGAAATTCTCCCTCTTTGTGTGTACCTTGCATATTATGAGAGAAAAGGCATTAGAATTACTACAAAAAGCATTATTATGGGTAAAAACATCATAAATAACAGTAGGAAAACATGATGCAAAATGTACGTATCAACTCCCCCAAGCTTAGACCTCGCTTGTCCTCAAGCGAAAACCGAATTCGAAAAACATGTCCACATGCTTAGAGAGAGAGGTGTCGATAAAAACAAAATACGGAAATAGAAGCATCATGTTCATTATTATAATAGCAACAAACTTAAACATAAGACTCTTATAATAGAACTTTTATCATAGACTTCTCATGAATAAGTGAAAATTCATCACACAAATGAAGTATAAAGCAAAAAATCTATTAGAAACTAACAAACTATCTTCTCAGTCAACTTTGCAACTACAATTCATCATATTTTCAGGAAGGGTCACGTATCGGAGCCTCTAGGCAAGTCCACATACTCAACCATCATATAGTCTTCTATGATTGCTAACACTCACCGCATACACATGAGCAAAACGTTTCAAACGGACACATAAAAAGATAGGGGCATATAGTTTCGCCTCCCAACGTATTCACCTCAAGGGTGATGTCAACAATAATAACTCATGTTACCCATATTCAACTGGACATATGTGCCTAGATCTTTCCTCACCACATGATGCTTGCCAAAGGAGAAAATAAAAAGGAATAGAGAGAAAACTTTGAATCTTTGCATAAAATTAAATACATAAAATTAAAAGATAGGCCCTTCGCAGAGGGAAGCAGAGGTTGCCATGCGCTTATTTGTTTGTATGCTCAACCCCTTAGTGCAAAAGAACGTCACATTGTATTGCCCCTTGTGATGGCAACCTTTATTATGCAGTCTGTCACTTTTATTCTTCACCATCACAAGTTCATGCAACACTCAATTTTCTCTTACACTAAATGATCTCACACTTTTAGAAGCAAATTTTATTGCCTTTTTGCACCGATGGCAACTTACTTGAGGGATCTTACTCAATCCCTAGGTAGGTATGGTGGACACTTGAAAATAAGATTTGGGTTTAAGGGTTTTTGGATGCACAAGTAGTATCTTTACTTAGTGCGGAATTTTTGGCTAGCAAAGATAGGGGCAAGCACCACATGTTAAAGGATCTATGACAATATGACTTCTATGTGAATATGAACAAACATAAATCATTAAGTTGTCTTCCTTGTCCAACGTCAACAATTTTGGCATATAATATTTTGATGGGGGCTCACAATCACAAAAGATTTCTAGGATAGTATATTTATATGTGAATCTTCTCTTCCCTTATTAATTCTTTCATTATTTGCATCATTGACTAATGCTATGTTTGTCAAACTCTAATAAAATTTTCTACTTATACTTTTCCTTATGTGGTGTCACCACCTACCATAAGATTAGCATATGATCTTCTTGATTTATTCCTTTCCTTTTATTTATTTCCTTTCTTTTTATTACGACATGAAAGTAAAGAAAGCAAAAACTCAAACTAAACTTTATTATATATCTCGCACACGATTACAAGAATAGACCACTAAGCAAACTCTCGAAAAGAAAAGATCGAACTAAACTTTTATTCATCTAAAGCAAAAGATTGAACTAAAATAAGTAAAGGCAAAAGATAGTGGGGATGATACGATACCGGGGCACCTCCCCCAAGCTTGGCAGAAGCCAAGGGGAGTGCCCATACCCGATACTCAATTTTCTTTTGGTGATGAAGAAGAAGGTGGTGGTGATGAAGAAGTAGAGGGTTTGCCCTTCTTTTCCTCCAACTTACTCTGGAGGATAAATTTATCTACCCTCAACTCATCATTCTCCATCTCGAGCTTTATTATCCTCTTGCATAATGCCTCCATGCTTTCGTTTTTGAAACGGGGAGGAACTGATTCATCTTCATCTCTTCAGAAGTCCAGCTATTGTGCTCCACATCACCATAAGACTTAGGGTTTGCGACGAAATCAGCAACATATCTCTCATCCACAGAGTCTTGGAATGACATATTTTCATATCTATCAGGGAAACAGCAAGAAAAGAAAACAGAAGATTTCTCCGTGATACAGTGGTCAATAGGTTTGGGGGGTATATAAAGATATTTTATCTTGGGAAACAAGCAAACGGAATAAAAACGGAGTTCGAGTAGGTTTTAGGTGGGCATTAACCACTGGCGCGCTGGCAAGCGCGCGCTACCGGTGTCTTGTGCCCACCAGGGTACGCTTCCTGTAAGTTTCTTATTTTCCTAATTTTCTAAATATTCCAAAACTGACAAAACATATTTTTGCGGATTTTTCAGAGTCCGTTTACTTATGCATCATGTACCTACTTATTTTCATGATTCTAGAGTGTTCCGGAAGGACTCTTTTATGTGTTCTTCCGGTGTCAAAGTTTGGATAATATTACTCTCCCTTCAAAGATAAATTTTTTGGATATCCAATTTCAATCGATTCCAATTCCAAGATCCAATATCATCGCATAGCCTATACCATGCCAATGCTTTTCCCTTCAAAGATAAACGGAAAACCTTCTTCATAACTTCATCTCCGGGTAAACCTGCAAGCTTGAACAATCCACAAATTTGTTCCACATATATCAAGTGCATATCAGGATGTTCGGTTCCATCTCCTGCATAAGGATTAGCTAGCAGTTGTTCTATCATACCCGAAGGAATTTCATATTCAATATTTTCAGTAGGTGCAGTGGGTTGAGGGGTAGCTAATTGTGGTTCCGGTCGAGGTGAAGATACCCTGAACAAACCCCTCAAAGGATTGTTTTCCATAGTAACAAGTGACAGTAAATTTCAGCACACTATATAAATGTTTCCTTACCAAATTCCACTTACCAAAGGCACTTCACTCCCCAGCAACGGCGCCATACAATAGCCTTGATGACCCACAAGTATAGGGGATCAATTTCAGCTCTTTTCGATAAGTAAGAGTGTCGAACCCAATGAGGAGCAGAAGGAAATGACAAGTGGTTTTCAGCAAGGTAATGTCTGCAAGTGCTGAAATTGTAAGTAACAGAGTAGTTTGATAGCAAGATAATTTGTAAAGAGCAAGTAACGATAATAGTAGCAAAAGTGCAGCCCAATCCTTTTGAGCCAAAGGACATGCCAAAATGGTATCTTATGATAAGAAAAGTGTTCTTGAGGGTACACGGGTATTTCATCTAGTCACTTTCACCATGTTGATTCGATTTGTGTTCGCTACTTTGATAATTTGATATGTGGGTGGACCGATGCTTAGGTGTTTTTCTTACTTGAACAAACCTCCTACTTATGATTAACCCTCCCGCAAGCATCCGCAACTATGATAAAAGTATTAAGAATAAATTCTAACCATAGCATTAAACATTTGGATCCAATCGGTCCCTTACGGAATAGCGCATAAACTGGGGTTTAACCTTTTGTCACTCTCGCAAGCCATCATCAAATTGCTACTCCACAATGCATTCCCTTAGGCCCAAATATGGTGAAGTGTCATGTAGTCGACGTTCACATGACACCACTAAGGGAATCACAACATACATACTATCAAAATATCGAACACATATCAAGTTCACATGATTACTTGCAACATGATTTCTCCCGTGACCTCAAGAACAAAAGTAACTACTCACAAATGATAATCATGCTCAAGATCAGAGGGTTATTAAATAGCATATTGGATCTGAACATGTAATCTTCCACCAAATAAACCATATAGTAATCAACTACAAGATGTAATCAACACTACTAGTCACCCACATGCACCAATCTATAGCTCTGGTAACAAGATTGAACACAAGAGATGAGCTAGGGTTTGAGATGAAATGGTGCTGTTGAAGATGTTGATGGAGATTGCTCTCCCCAAGATGGGTGAGTTGTTGGTGATGATGATGATGACGATGATTTCCCCCTCCCGGAGGGTAGTTCCCCCGGCGGAATCGCTCCGCCGGAGGGCAAAAGTGCTCCTGCCCAAGTTCCGCCTCGAGACGGTGGCGCTCCGTCCCGAAAGTCCTCTCCTTATTTTTTATAGGTCAAAATGACCTATATACCAGAAGATGGGCACCGGAGGTGGGCTGGGTGAGCACAACTCACCGAGGCGCCTGGGCTCGGCGCGCCTGTGGGTTGTGACCACCTGGTGGGCCCCCTCTCGTAGTTATTTGCTCCAATATTATTCAAATATTCCATAAAAATTCTCCGTGAAGTTTCAGCCTGTTTGGAGTTGTGGAGAATAGGTAGCCTGATGTAGCTTTTTCAGGTCCAGATTTCTAGCTACCGGAATTCTCCCTCTTTCTGTGTACCCATGTTATGAGAGAAAAGGCATTATAATTACTCCAAAAAGCATTATTATGGATAAAAACATCATAAATAACAGTAGGAAAACATGATGCAAAATGGACGTATCAGCCGACCCGTCCAACATCATGGTGAAGTATTTAGCACACGCAGCATCACTAACATCCAACATCTGCATGGCCATCTCATAGCTCTCAACCAGGCCTCTGGGGGCTGATTTGCCGTGTAATTAGGCACTTTGCGGTGGCCCTTAAAATCCTTGCGCAAGCGCTCGTTACGTAGAGCCGGCACTAAACATGGCAGACCAAGGGTTCTAGAGGTCACTCCTGCCTCCACAGACACCGATGGGTAAACCGGAGATTGTTGATGAGCCGCCAACTGAGCCGCCAGCTCAGCCTCCTGACGCGCCCTGCCCTGATCCACCAAAGCCTGAGCGTCGTTACTAGCACGCAGCGGGTCATGCCTCCGAGGCTGGTTATGGTGCCGCTCACTGCTCGAAACCGCTGGCGAATCAATATGCCTGCTGTAAATCCGTCTTGGACGCGGGGTTGAATGAATCGTTCACGATTATATGAGTAAGCCGCCTGTTGAGCCACCGTTATCTGAAGAAGCTCTCCAGCCTTGCGTACCTCCATCGCGGTTGGAGACTCGCCTTCAACAGGGAGAGCCGCCAATCGCGTAGCTGCCGCAATCATATTATCCAGAGGGTTAGAATAATGACCCAGCGGTGTCGGAACATGCTGAGGCGGAGTCAAATTCAAACGAGGTGGGTCTACAGCACGTGGCTGAACCGGCGTTCCAGTCACGGGTTCTTCGGTAGCCCAGTTTACCACGGGCGGGTCACTGGTTCCTGCCCCAGGTGTATTGAAGAGGTTCCTAGCCTCAAACTCTGTGGATAGACGGGTCTGGTGCCTCCTGTTGAAAATATGCCCTAGAGGCAATAATAAACTAGTTATTATTATTTCCTTGTTCATGATAATCGTTTATTATCCATGCTATAATTGTATTGATAGGAAACTCAGATACATGTGTGGATACATAGACAACACCATGTCCCTAGTAAGCCTCTAGTTGACTAGCTCGTTGATCAATAGATGGTTACGGTTTCCGACCATGGACATTGGATGTCGTTGATAACGGATCACATCATTAGGAGAATGATGTGATGGACAAGACCCAATCCTAAGGCTAGCACAAAGATCGTAGTTCGTATGCTAAAGCTTTTCTAATGTCAAGTATCATTTCCATAGACCATGAGATTGTGCAAATCCGGATACCGTAGGAATGCTTTGGTGTACCAAACGTCACAACGAATCGGGTGGCTATAAAGGTGCATTACAGGTATCTCCGAAAGTGTCTCATTGGGTTGGCACGAATCGAGATCGGATTTGTCACTCCGTTGACGGAGAGGTATCTCTGGGCCCACTCGGTAGGAAATCATCATAATGTGCACAATGTGACCAAGGGGTTGATCACGGGATGATGTGTTACGGAACGAGTAAAGAGACTTGCCGGTAACGAGATTGAACAAGGTATCGGTATACCGACGATCGAATCTCGGGCAAGTACAATACCGTTAGACAAAGGGAATTGAATACATGATTGATTGAGTCCTTGACATCGTGTTTCATCCGATGAGATCATCGTGGAATATGTGGGAGCCAACATGGGTATCCAGATCCCGCTGTTGGTTATTGACAGGAGAACGCCTCTGGCCATGTTCGATGGTTCCCGAACCCGTAGGGTGTACACACTTAAGGTTCGATGACGCTTAGGGTTATAAAGGAAGTTTGTATGTGGTTACCGAATGTTGTTCGAGTCCGGATGAGATGCCGGACGTCACGAGGAGTTCCGGAATGGTCCGGAGGTAAAGATTTATATATGGGAAGTCCTGTTTTGGTCACCGGAAAAGTTTGGGTTTTATCAGAACGATCGGGACCACCGGAGGGTCCGGGGTCCACCAAGTGGGGCCACCATCCCGGAGGGCAGCATGGGCCAAGTGTGGGAGGGACCAGCCCTGTGGGCTGGTGTGCCCCCACAAGGGCCCAAGGCGCCTAGGGTTTGGGGAGGCGCCCACCCAGCTTGGGGGCAAGTTTCCCCCTCTCCCCCCCTTGGCCGCCACCCATAGAGGGGATTGGGGGCTGCCGCACCCCTTGGGGTGGAAACCCTAGAGGGGGCGCACCCCCCTCCCTCTCCCTATAAATACATGAGGTCTTGAGGGCTGCCAACACGCAAGAACCTCTCCCTCTTGGCGCAGCCCTACCTCTCTCCCTTCTCCTCTCTTGCGGTGCTTGGCGAAGCCCTGCTGGATTGCCACGCCTCCATCACCACCACGCGTTGTGCTGCTGCTGGACGGAGTCTTCTCAACCTCTCCTCTCTCCTTGCTGGATCAAGGCGGGAGACGCCACCGGCTGTACGTGTGTTGAACGTGGAGGTGCCGTCTGCTCGCACTAGGATCTCCGGTGATTTGGATCACGACGAGCACGACTCCTTCAACCCCGTTATCTTGAACGCTCCGCTTAGCGATCTACAAGGGTATGCAGATGCACTCTCCTTCCCTCGTTGCTGGTTTCTCCATAGATAGATCTTGGTGACACGAGGAAAATTTTGAATTTCTGCTATGTTCCCCAACAAGGGCATCATGAGCTAGGTCTATTGCGTAGATTCTTTGCACGAGTAGAACACAAAGTAGTTGTGGGCGTTGATGATGTTCAATATGCTTACCATTACTAGTCCAATCTTGTTTCGACGGTATTGTGGGATGAAGCGCCGGACCGACCTTACACGCATTTTACGTGAGACAGTTCCACCGATCGACATGCACTTGGTGCATAAGGTGGCTAGCGGTGCCGCCTCCCACTTTAGTCGGAACGGATTCGATGAAAAGGGTCCTTATGAAGGGTAAATAGCAATTGGCATATCACGTTGTGGTTTTATGAGGTAACAAACGTTTGCTAGAAACCCATAGCAGCCATCAGAAACATGCAAACAACAATTAGAGGACGCCTAACTTGTTTTTGCAGGGTATGCTATGTGATGTGATATGGCCAAGAAGAATGTGATGAGTGATATGTGATGTATGAGATTGATCATGTTCTTGTAATAGGATTCACGACTTGCATGTCGATGAGTATGACAACCGCAGGAGCCATAGGAGTTGTCTTTATTTATTGTATGACCTGCGTGTCATTAAACAACGCCATGTAATTACTTTACTTTATTGCTAACCGTAGCCATAGTAGTAGAAGTAATAGTTGGCGAGACAACTTCATGAAGACACAATGATGGAGATCATGGTGTCATGCCGGTGACGATGATGATCATGGAGCCCCGAAGATGGAGATCAATGGAGCTATATGATATTGGCCATATCATGTCACTACTATATAATTGCATGTGATGTTTATTATGTTTATGCATCTTGTTTACTTAGAACGACGGTAGTAAATAAGATGATCCTTACAACAATTTCAAGAAGTGTTCTCCCTAAGCGTGCACCGCTGCTAAAGTTCGTCGCTTCTAAGCACCACGTGATGATCGGTGTGATGGATTCTTACGCTCACATACAACGGTGTAAGACAGATTTACACACGCGAAACACTTAGGGTTAACTTGACGAGCCTAGCATGTACAGACATGGCCTCGGAACACGAGACCGAAAGGTCGAGCATGAGTCGATAGTAGATACGATCAACATGAAGATGTTCACCGATGATGACTAGTCCGTCTCACGTGATGATCGGACACGGCCTAGTTGACTCGGATCATGTAATCACTTAGATGACTAGAGGATGTCTATCGAGTGGGAGTTCATTAGATGAACTTAATTATCCTGAACATAGTCAAAAGATCTTTGCAAATTATGTCGTAAGCTCGCGTTTTAGTTCCACTGCTTAGATATGTTCCTAGAGAAAATATAGTTGAAAGTTGACAAGGCGATTATGCGACGTAAGAAAGCTTATGTCCTTAATGCATCGCTCAGTGTGCTGAACCCCAAACGTCGTCTGTGGATGTTGCGAACATTGGACATACACGTTTTGATAACTACGTGATAGTTCAGTTAAACGGTTTAGAGTTGAGGCACCAAAGACGTTTTTCGAAACATTGCGAAACATATTAGATGTTTCGAGGGCTGAAATTGGGATTTCAGGCTCGTGCCCACGTCAAGAGGTATAAGACCTCCGACGATTATCTTAGCCTGCAAACTAAGGGAGAAAAGCTCAATCGTTGAGCTTGTGCTCAGATTGTCTGAGTGCAACAATCACTTGAATCGAGTGGGAGTTAATCTTCCAGATGAGATAGTGATGTTTCTCCAAAGTCATTGCCACCAAGCTGCTAGAGCCTCGTGATGAACTATAACATATCAGGGATAGATATGATGATCCTTGAGGTATTCGTGATGTTTGACACAGCGAAAGTAGAAATCAAGAAGGAGCATCAATTGTTGATGGTTGGTGAAACCACTAGTTTCAAGAAGGGCAAGGTCAAGAAGGGATACTTCGTGAAACAGCAAATCAGCTGCTGCTTTAATGAAGAAACCTGAGGTTGAATCCCAAACCCGAGACTAAGTGCTTCTGTAATAAGGGGAACAACCATTGGAGCAGATTTACCCTAGATACTTGGTAGATGAGAAGGCTGGCAAGGTCGATAGAAGTATATTGATATGCATTATGTTAATGTGTACTTTACTAGTACTCCTAGTAGCACCAGTGGTATTAAGATACCGGTTCGGTTGCTAAGTGTTAGTAACTCAAATAAAAGAGCTACGGAATAAACGGAGACTAGCTAAAGGTGAGTCGACGATATGTGTTGAAGTGTTTCCAAGTTTGATTTGATCAAACATCGCACGCTCCCTCTACCATCAAGATTAGTATTAAACCTGAATAATTGTCATTTGGTGTTTGCGTTGAGCATAGACATGATTGGATTATGTCTATCGCAATGCGGTTATTCATTTAAGGAGAATAATGGTTACTCTATTTATTTGAATAATGCCTTCAATGGTCTTGCACCTAAAGGAATGGTTTATTGAATCTCGATCGTAGTGATGCACATTTTCATGCCAAAATATATAAGATAGTAATGATAAGTACCACTTACTTGTGGCACTGCCATGTATGTCATATTGGTGTAGAACGCATGAAGAAGCTCCATGTTGATGGATCTTTGGACTCACTCTTTTTGAAAAATTTGAGACATGCGAACCATGTCTATTGGTGTATACGCATGAAGAAACTCCATGCAGATGGATCGCTTGGACTCACTTGATTTTGAATCACTTGAGATATGCAGATCATACCACATAGGCAAGATGGTGAAAAGCCTTGGTTTCAGAAGATGGAACAAGGTAGCAACCTGTTGGAAGTAACACATTTTGATGTGTACAATCCAATGAGTGCCGAGGCATGCAAAGTGAATATCGTTATGTTCGACTTCACGATGATTCGAGTAGATGTTGAGTATATTTACTTGATGAAACACAAGTCTGAATTATTGAATGGTTCAAGTAATTTCAGAGTGAAGTTAAAGATCATTGTGACAAGAGGATAAAATGTCTATGATATGATCATAGAGATAAGTATCTGAGTTACGAGCTTTGGCACGCAATTAATACACTGTGGAAATTGTTTCACAATTAATACCGCCTGGAACACCATAGTGTGATGGTGTGTCCGAACATCATAGTTGCACCCTATTGGATATGATGTGTACCATGATGTCTCTTATCGAATTACCACTATTGTTCATGGGTTAGGCATTAGAGACAACCACATTCACTTTAATAGGGCACCACATAATTCCGTTGAGATGACACCGTGAGAAATATGGTTTAGAGAAACCTAAGCTGTCGTTTCTTGAAAGTTTGGGGCTGCGACGCTTATGTGAAAAAGGTTTCATCGGGATAAGCTCGAACCCAAAACGGATAAATAAATCTTCATAGGATACCCAAAATGGTTGGGTATACCTCCTATCTCAGATCCGGAAGCAAAAGTAATTGTTTCTAGAAACGGGTCCTTTCTCGAGGAAAAGTTTCTCTCGAAAGAATTGAGTGGGAGGATGGTGGAGACTTGATGAGGTTATTGAACCGTCACTTCAACAAGTGTGTAGCAGGGCACATGAAGTTGTTCCTGTGGCGCCTACACCAATTGAAGTAGAAGCTTATGATAGTGATCATAAAGTTTTGGATCAAGTCACTACCGCACTCGTAAGGGGACAAGGATGCGTATTACTTGAGTGATACAGTAATCCTGTCTTGAAGTTCATGTTGCTAGACAACAATGAACCCACGAGCTATGGGGAAGCGATGGTGGGCTCATATCCGACAAATGGTTAGAAGCCATGAAATCCGAGATAGGATCCATGTATCGTAACAAAGCATGAACTTTGGTGGACTTGCCCGATGATCGGAAAGCCATTGAGATAAATGGATCTTTAAGAAGAAGACGGACGGGACGGTAATGTCACCGCCTATGAAGCTCGACTTGTGGAGAAGAGTTTTTCACAAGTTCAAGGAGTTGACTACGGCGAGATTTTCTCATCTCAGAAGCGATGCTTAAGTCCGTCGTAATCATGTTAGCATAAGCTGCATTTATGAAATCTGGCGATGGATGTCAAAATGAGTTTCCTTACCAGCCGTAAGGAAAGGTTGTATGTAATACGATCGAAAGTTTTGTCGATCCTAAGGATGCTAAAAGATATGCTGGCTCCAGCGATCCTTTCTAAGGACTGGAGTAAGCATCTCGGAGTTGGAATGTGCGCTTTGATGAGATGATCAAAGATTTTGGGTTTATACAAAGTTTATGAGAAACTTATATTTCCAAAGAAGTGAGTGGGAGCACTATAGAATTTTTGATGAGTATATGTTGTTGACATATTGTTGATCAGAAATGATGTAGAATTTCTGGAAAGCATATAGGGTTATTTGAAAAGTGTTTTTCAAGTGAAAACCTGTATTAAGCTACTTGAACATTGAGCATCAAGATCTATAGGGATAGATCAAAACCGCTTAATGGTACTTTCAAATGAGCATATACCTTGACATGATCTTGAAGGTGTTCAAGATGGATCACCAAAGAAGGAGTTCTTGCCCGAGATGTAAGGTATGAAGTTAAGACTTAAAGCTCACCATGGCGTATCAGAGAGAAAGGACGAAGGTCGCCCCTATGCCTTAGACGTAGGCTCTACAAAGATGCTATGTTGTGTACCGCACCGAAGTGTGCCTTGCCATGAGTCACTAAGGGTACAAGAATGATCCAGGAATGGATCATTGGATAGCGGTCAAAATTGTCCTTGGAGTAAATAAGGACATGGGAGTAAATAAGGACATGTTTCTCGATTATGGAGGTGATAAAGAGTTCGGCGAAGGGTTACGCCGATGCAAGCTTTAACACCTATCCGAATGACTCGAGTAGCAAACCAGATACGATAGTGGAGCAACTATTTGGAATAGCTCCAAGTGGAGCGTGAAAGCAGCATTTACAATATGACCTAGAGATTTATGAAGTACATACGGATCTGAATGTTGCGCACCGCTGACTAAAACTTCTCTCACAAGCAAAACATGATCAAACTCCAGAACTCATTGAGTCTTAATCACATGATGATGTGAACTAGTTTAATGACACTAGTAAACTCTTTGCATGTTGGTCACATGGCGATGTGACGTGTGCGTGTTAATCACATGGCGATGTGAACTAGATTATTGACTCTAGTGCAAGTGGGAGACTGTTGGAAATATGCCCTAGAGGCAATAATAAACTAGTTATTATTATTTCCTTGTTCATGATAGTCGTTTATTATCCATGCTATAATTGTATTGATAGGAAACTCAGATACATGTGTGGATACATAGACAACACCATGTCCCTAGTAAGCCTCTAGTTGACTAGCTCATTGATCAATAGATGGTTACGGTTTCGACCATGGACATTGGATGTCGTTGATAACGGATCACATCATTAGGAGAATGATGTGATGGACAAGACCCAATCCTAAGCCTAGCACAAAGATCGTAGTTCGTATGCTAAAGCTTTTCTAATGTCAAGTATCATTTCCATAGACCATGATATTGTGCAACTCCTGATACCGTAGGAATGCTTTGGTGTACCAAACGTCACAACGAATCGGGTGGCTATAAAGGTGCATTACAGGTATCTCCGAAAGTGTCATTGGGTTGGCACAAATCGAGATCGATTTGTCACTCCGGTTGACGGAGAGGTATCTGGGCCCACTCGGTAGGACATCATCATATGTGCACAATGTGACCAAGGGGTTGATCACGGATGATGTGTTACGGAACGAGTAAAGAGACTTGCGGTAACGAGATTGAACAAGGTATCGGTATACCGACGATCGAATCTCGGCAAGTACAATACCGTTAGACAAAGGGAATTGAATACGGATTGATTGAGTCCTTGACATCGTGTTTCATCCGATGAGATCATCGTGGAATATGTGGGAGCCAATATGGGTATCCAGATCCCGCTGTTGGTTATTGACCGAGAACGCCTCGGTCATATCAGATGGTTCCCGAACCCGTAGGGTCTACACACTTAAGGTTCGATGACGCTAGGGTTATAAAGGAAGTTTGTATGTGGTTACCGAATGTTGTTCGAGTCCCGATGAGATCCCGGACGCCACGAGGAGTTCCGGAATGGTCCGGAGGTAAAGATTTATATATGGAAGTCCTGTTTTGGTCACCGGAAAAGTTTCGGTTTTATCGGTAACGCATCGGGACCACTGTGAGGGCCCTGGGTCCACCAAGTGGGGCCACCATCCCGGAGGGTAGCATGGGCCAAGTGTGGGAGGGACCAGCCCGGTGGGCTGGTGCGCCCCACAAGGGCCCAAGGCGCCACGGTTTGGGGAGGCGCCCACCCAGCTTGGGGGCAAGTTTCCCCTCTCCCCCTTGGCCGCCACCCATAGATGGGATTGGGGCTGCCGCACCCTTGGGTGGAAACCCAGAGGGGCGCACCCTCCCTCTCCCTATAAATA
The DNA here is from genome assembly GCA_021605205.1 of Aegilops longissima. Lineage (NCBI taxonomy): Eukaryota > Viridiplantae > Streptophyta > Magnoliopsida > Poales > Poaceae > Aegilops > Aegilops longissima. The sequence goes on from JAHIAM010004728.1 coordinate 89,994, forward strand.
CATGAGGTCTTGAGGGCTGCCAACATGCGAGAACCTCTCCTCTTGGCGCAGCCCTACCTCTCTCCCTTCTCCTCTCTTGCGGTGCTTGGCGAAGCCTGCTGGATTGCCACGCCTCCATCACCACCACGCCTGTTGTGCTGCTGCTGGACGGAGTCTTCTCAACCTCTCCTCTCTCCTTGCTGGATCAAGGCGTGGGAGACGCCACCGGCTGTACGTGTGTTGAACGCGGAGGTGCCGTCCGTCCGCACTAGGATCTCCGGTGATTTGGATCACGACGAGTACGACTCCTTCAACCCCGTTCTCTTGAACGCTTCCGCTTAGCGATCTACAAGGGTATGTATATGCACTCTCCTTCCCCTCGTTGCTGGTTTCTCCATAGATAGATCTTGGTGACATGTAGAAAAATTTTGAATTTCTGCTACGTTCCCCAACACCTCCTCCTCATAACGGCATTTGAGGCGTTCTGATCCAAGGTAAGCCGGGGAACGACTCTGCCTGAATCTGTTGTGTCTCAGCGTCCAAAGCGGCTCGTTCCATTGCCATCCTAGCATTTTCAACATTAAATTCCTCCTTGGCTTGAGCTACCTCATCTCGCAATTTCGCAACATCCACCTTATGATGTGCTTGATTCTCTGGTGTCACCTTTGCAGCCAATAAGGTCGCCAAAGCCTCCAAGAGCTCGGACAACACTTGAGCCGGCGGGCGCACAAGGCCGCTAGCCCCAGCCGATAACTGGAGGTCATAGCCGCAACAGTCGTTGAATTGAGCAATGGTTGTGTGCCGGCCATGAAGATCGCAACTCTGTTCGGCGGCTCGTAGGGGTCCGGAATACTGTCGCCATCGGAACAGCCCCCAAGCCCACCATCTTGCAATTGATATATGGAATCGGTCTTGCCGGTTGAGGACTCATCACCAGAGTAGATGGCCGCCTCTCCACCGGACACAGATCCTTCCTCAAGATCCACTCCTTGAGTAAAACCCACAAAAACATGCTTTATGGTGGTTTGAACCTTGGCGGGTCGTTCACGCTAGGTCGTCTCAATGATATCGGTGCAGATGTCCGGCTCAGGTTCCGACTCGCCGATCTTGCCTACAAAGACATGGATTCCGCTGAAGGGGACCCGGTACCCATACTTGATTCAGCCGGCCTCGGGGCCCTAGCCAGCATCGTCGATGTAGAGTTTACCGCGATGGCTTTTAGTCATCCAGCCGACGCGTATCCCTTGATCCCTGCGAAGCTGCCCTTCAAGAACTCGAAACCACCGTGCGCAGGCCCCATGGTGGGCGCCAACTGTCGTGGACTTAACACGACAGATGCCCTAGCAAAAGGACTTAGGTGTGTGATACGTATCCAACGTATCTACTTTTTCTCACGCTTTTCCTCTTGTTTTGGACTCTAATTTGCATTATTTGAATGAAACTAACCCCGGACTAACGCTGTTTTCAGCAGAACTACCATGGTGTTGTTTTTGTGCAGAAATAAAAGTTCTCAGAATGGAACAAAACTTTGCGATGATTTTTTATATCAATAATAAGAAATTCTAGAGCCAAGACCCACCAGAGAGGGGCCCCTGGTTGGGCACAACCCACCAGGGCGCCCCCCTCTCCTGGCGTGCCCAGGTGGGTTGTACCCACCTGGTGGCCCCGCTAACGACCCCCTGATACTATAAATTCACATTATTCCAAAAAAATTAGGGAAAAAGAATTATCGTGATCCACGAGAAGGAGCCGCCACCAAGCCCTATTCTTCCTCGGGAGGGCAGATCTGGAGTCCGTTTGGGGCTCCGGAGAGGGGGATCTTCGTTCTTCGTCATCACCAACCCATCTCCATCACCAATTCCATGATGCTCCCCACCGGGAGTGAGTAATTACTTCAGTAGGCTCGCTGGTCGATGAGGAGTTGGATGAGATTCATCATGTAATCGAGTTAGTTTTGTTAGGGCCTGATCCCTAGTATCCACTATGTTCTTAGATTGCTGTTGCTATGACTTTGCTATGCTTAATGCTTGTCACTTTGGGCCTGGGTGCCATGAACTCAGATCTGAACCATTTATGAATTCATCATTATATCCATGTTTTAGATCCGATCTTGCAAGTTATAGTCACCTACTACGTGTTATGATCCGGGAACCCCGGAGTGACAACAACCGGGCCCACACCCGGTGATGATCATAGTTTGAGGAGTTCATGTATTTACTATGTGTTAATGCTTTGTTCTGGTTCTCTATTAAAAGGAGGCCTTAATATCCCTTAGTTTCCAATATGGACTCCGCTGCCACGGGAGGGTAGGACAAAAGATGTCATGCAAGTTCTTTTAATAAAGGGAAAATTTTGTTTTTGCCACTCTAGATTTTGCTAATTTTTCTTATGCCACTCTAGATTTTGACATTTCATTTTTGCCACTCTTAGATTTTGACAATTATCACAATTGCCATTCTATGGCAAAAGCAAAATAATTTAATTTTATATTTGCCACTCTTAGTTTTTGACAATTATCACAATTGCCACTCTGAAAATTTTGCTTTTGCCACGGGAATGGCAATTATGATAATTGTCAAAAAACTAAGAGTGGCAAAAGTGAAATGTCAAAATCTAGAGTGGCATAAGGAAAATTGGCAAAATCTAGAGTGGCAGAAACAAAATTTTCCCTTTAATAAAGCACGTATGACTATTTACGGAATACATGCCTACATTATATCGATGAACCGGAGCTAGTGCCGTATCGCCCTAGGTTATAACTGTCACATGATGAATATCATCCAACAAGTCACCGATCCAATGCCTACGAATTTATCCTTATTGATCTTGCTACGTTACTATTGCTATCATCACTGTTACACTTGCTACAAAATTATCGCTATCATCATATCATATACGCTGTCTTTGTCACTACTCTCAAAACTATCATATTACTGTGCTACTGATTACTTGCTGCAGACACTTAATCTCCAGGTGTGGTTGAATTGACAACTTAGCTGCTAATACCTTCAAATATTCTTTGGCTCCCCTTGTGTCGAATCTATAAATTTGGATTGAATACTCTACCCTCGAAAATTGTTGCGATCTCCTATACTTGTGGGTTATCAAGACCTTTTTCTAGCACCATTTTCGGGGAGCATAGCTATATTTGTTGAGTCACTTGGGATTATTATCATATTATCACTATGAAGAATCTGAAGGTTCCAAAGACTAAGATTTATTCCTCTAAGACGAGGGGGGGGGGGGGGGGGTAAGGAACTGCCATCCAGTTCTTCTTTAGATTCACCTTCTGTTATGAGTAAACTTGCAACCCCACCACATGTCATCAATTCTAATATGTCGCAAGTTATTGATGATGCTACTTCTACTATGAATGATGCTTATGATGATGCTAGTACCTTGTTTGATAATGATGATGTGCCACTTGGTGATTTTCTTGATGAACATATTGCTAGAGTAATACAACATGATGTTGTTGAATCTGATGATGAGCTTGAAACTGAAACTCCTGAAACACCTTCTAGAACTAGCCTTCCTAGATATGAATTGCCTAAGGTACCGAAAGGTTATGTTATGAGTGAAGAAACAACTAGAGAGATTCTTGCTTGCAATGATAGAGATGATCTAGAGAAATTATTATGCAAGTATAAAGAAAAATCTCTGAATGCTAGAATGCAATATGATCCTAAGTTTGCTACTTCACCTGTCTTTATTGCTGATACAGACTATAAATTCTCTATTGACCCAGAGTTAATTACTCTGGCCGAATCTGATCCTTTCCATGGTTATGAAACTGAAACTATCGTGGCACATCTTACTAAGTTGAATGATATAGCCACCCTTTTTACTCATGATGAGAAGACTCATTACTACTTTATTCTCAAATTATTTCCATTCTCATTAAAGGGTGATGCTAAAGCTTGGTACAATACTCTTGCTCCTGGTTGTGTGCGTAGTCCCCAGGATATGATTTACTACTTCTATGAAAAATATTTCCCTGCTCATAAGAAACAAGCTGCCTTGCAGGAAATATTTAACTTTGTGCAAACTAAAGAAGAGAGTCTCCGACAAGCTTGGGGGAGGCTTTGCCAGTTACTTAATGCTTTGCCTGACCATCCTCTTAAGAAAAATGAAATACTTGATATCTTCTATAATGGACTAACCGATGCTTCTAGGGATTTCCTAGATGGTTGTGCTGGTTGTGTTTTCAGGGAATGAGCTATTGCTCAAGCTGAAGAATTACTGAATAATATATTGAAAAATTATGATGATTGGACTATTCCTGAACCACCGGCTAAACCCACTCCAAAGAAGAGGGGTATATTATATCTCAGTCCTGAAGATATGCAAGAGGCAAAGAAATCTATGAAGGAAAAAGGTATTAAAGCTGAGGATGTTAAAAATTTACCTCCTATTGAAGAAATACATGGGCTTAATACACCACCACTGCCTAAGGTGGTAGAGGTAAATTCTCTTATGAAGTTTAATGAAAATGATAATCCTCACAATATGCATCCTAGTCAATGCCTCTATGAGTTTGAAAACTACATTAGAAAACAAGATCACTTCAATGCAAAAGTTATGAAACAATTGAAATATAATTCTGATATGATTGCTCGCTTGAGTGACTTGTTATTTAGGATATCAAATGATGTTAGAGGTGTTGGAAAACATGCATCTATGGTTCAAACTCAACTAGAACAAGTTGCTAAATCACAAAGAGAATTACTTGATGAAATGAATCATAATATGCATGCCTTTGCTGTTAGAGTGGCAACTAGAGGAGGTAAAATGACTCAGGAACCACTTTATCCTATGGGACACCCAAAAAGAATAGAACAAGATTCACAAAGAAACAACACTAGTGCACCTAGTCCTTCTAAAAAGAAAAAGAAAAAGAAAAATGATAGGACTTTGCACACTTCTAGTGAACCTGAAATAGAAAAACCTCTTGATAATGAAAATGAAACTTCTCTGATGCTGAAACTCAGTCTGGTAATGAACACTCACCTAGTGATAATGAAAAAGACAATGATGAGGTTCATGAAGACACTCAACCAAATAATGAAAAAGAACCAGATAATGATGTTGAGATAGAACCACCTGTTGATCTTGATAACCCACAACCTAAGAATAAAAGATATGATAAAAGAGACTTTGTTGCTAGAAAACACGGTAAAGAAAGAGAACCGTGGGTTCAAAAACCTATGCCTTTTCCACCCAACTCAACTAAAAAGAATGAGGATGAAGAATTTGAAAGCTTTGCTGAAATGCTGAGGCCAGTCTTTTTGCGTACTCGCTTGACTGATATCCTTACAATGCCTCCTTATGCAAAGTATATGAAAGACATCATCACTAATAAGAGAAAAATACCGGAGGCTGAAATCTCCACTATGCTTGCTAATTATAATTTTAAAGATGGAGTGCCTAAAAAACTTGGAGACCCGGGAATACCAACTATACCCTTCTCCATTAAAAAGAATTATGTGAAAACTGCTTTGTGTGATTTAGGAGCTGGTGTTACTGTTATGCCTTTCTCTTTAATTAAAAGACTTGACTTGAATAAAATCACACCTACTGAAATATCTTTGCAAATGGCTGATAAATCAACTGCCATACCTATCGGTATCTGTGAGGATGTGCCCGTTGTTGTTGCTAATGTTACTATTTTTACTGACTTTGTTATACTTGAGATGCCCGAGGATGACAACATGTCGATTATCCTTGGTAGACCCTTCTTGAATACTGCAGGGGCTGTTATTGATTGCAATAAAAGCAAGATCACTTTTCATATTAATGGTAATGAGCATACGGTGCACTTTCCGAAGAAACAATTCCAAGTGAATGGTATTAATGTTATTGAAAAATCACCGACAATCACTATTGGAAGTTTTCAAATACCTCTACCTACTGTCAAAAACAAATATGAAATGCTTATCATTGGGGAGATGCATATCCCCAATGAGGCAACTTAGTGATTTACGAAAGTTCTTCAGTTTCATGCTAATCGAAAGTGGTTGTTAATAAGACCTGATCAACCTTATTAATGAATCATTTTTGAGCGGTATGAAGTTGATGAATTTAGTAAGCACTACTTTCTGTCCTTACTCTTTGTTTTCTATTTTTATTAGTTAAATAAAATAAAATGCCATGTTTTGTCTGTTTTCTGAATTTCCAGTGCAATAAAAAATGACCCGAAAATAAAAGTTCTCAGAATGCCCTAAATTTTTTATATGATTTTTCCTGAATATTTAAGAATTTTTGGCGCAAATAATACCAGAGGGAGGTGCACCAGGTGGGCACAACCCACCTGGGTACGCCAGGACCCCCAGGCGCGTCCTGGTGGGTTGTGGTCCCCACGTGGGCCCCCTCACTTATCTCTTCATCCCACATTGTCACTTACCTCGAGAAAAAATCCCCATTGCTCTCTCTTCCATGTTCTTGAGCTCAAACCCGCGGATTTCGATCTCTTTGCTCGAAGCTCCGTTTCCGAAATTGTTTCGGGGGTTGTTGCTTGGTATGTGACTCTACCGTTTGTCCAATTAGTTTTTGCTTTAGTGGTTTATACTTTGAATAATTAGCTACTCTTGGTGTTGCTGTAGATGTGCTTGCATGTTGAATTCTTAGAGTTCTAAGTAGTTTGAATGCTTGCTATGGCCTCTATGTATCCCTATGAGTAGTTGCTATCAATTTTATAAAGTTTTGTTGACAAATTTCTGTCACCTCAAAAAATTTATTTTCAGAAAATTGTACGTGGACATGATGAACCTATTTGGAAGGAGTTCTTCGAGGAGACGATCCTCAGGGGCATCTTCTAGTGACAGTTCTGCTCGCCGGTCTTATGTTGAACCAAGTGAAAGTTCCATGCGAGATGCCGCCACCAAAATTTTCTTATGGCCTTGTGATGAATATACGGTGCGTGTGGGCATTAAGGAGGAATTTGAGCAATATGTCCACAATGCCGGTCTCGGTCCCTACCTCTTAGATAAGTGTGAACAACACCATCTTCTCAGTGAATCATTTGTCAAAGGATTTAAATATTTTCCACGTGAGTCTAGGGTGTCGTTTATGCTTTATGATAACCCATATACTATTTCATTGGAGAACTTTGCTTACCATTGCAAGCTCCCATTTTGGGGTTCGCTTGATGAGCTAGCAAAGGCTGAGTATGAGTCTTTCTTGACTAGCCTTTATTACGGTGAAAATAGGGGAGTGAGACAAGGAAGAATAAAGAGCATTCATTTTCCCGCAATTCAGTACTTTGCATTATTTAACGGGAACTGCATAGTAGGCAAGCAAGACTGTAGCATACTCTGTGCGCCAGACTTGAGCCTCATTCACACCGCTCTCACTGGCGAAAGGAATTATAACCGTGGAGCGATTGTTGCACGTAGACTTCAGCATAACACCAAAAGTGGCTGGTTCTATGGTCGAATATATGCCACGCGTTTAGCACGAGGGCTGAGTATTTCACCTTTGCCTTTTGATCCTATCCTTCCCACTCGGTATTTAGATTTTGATGCTTTAAAAGAGTATAAGATTCTCGCGGGAAGGGCTGATAATTTCACTTATAATTTGTTGTTTAACCAATCACATGTTGTGGCCACATATTTTCCTGCACCTACTCTCTTTGATTATAATAGCAAGGAAAGGTATTTTATTCTGGAGAGCGAGGCCCAAGCTCACAACACAACAGTGTTGGCGGCATGGCGTGCCGAGGCCTCAGCACCGAGAGCCTCCGTAAGCTACCACACCGACTACTACCCTCCAGGCTAGCTAGTGATCGATTACCAACTTCTGCCAAAAGCCTAAGCTTGGGGGAGTACGTGTTTCTCACCGACATTATATTCATGTTCACATATCATTCTATTTGTCGGTGTTCACACCTTTTCATTGTATCATCCATGCTAAGATTCATTTTCTTGCTTTCTTCTTATGTGTTTGAAAAACTTTAGAAAAACCAAAAAATTAGTTGTAGTAATTTACTTTCCATGCATGCTTAGTAGTAGTATTAAAAAGAAAACGCAAAAAGATTCCTTGTTCTTCTTTTGCTTGTTGGGAGCTTTCTCGTGTAAATAGTTTTTTTTGTTTTTGCTTTTTATTTGCTTGTTGAAGAAAACCAAAAACTCCAAAAATATTTCAGTGTGTTTCTCTGAATTTATTTTCCTTTTTATTCGAGTTGTACCGAGGAGAAGACCACGATGAAAATGTTGAGTGGCTCTCATATAAATAACTGTTGAACTAATAAGAGCACATTTTACCTTGTCTTCTCCTGTTGAATAAAATCTTTGCAGATTCCAGCTTAGTCCATGGCACTCTTGCACTATTATTATTTTCATATCGCTCGGTCGTGCAAGTGAAAGGCAATAATGACGATATTCGATGAACTGGCCATGGCAAAGAGAAACTGGTATGAACTCGAATTGTTCTGTTTGTGTAAATATGTTTAACCTAGTACCCATGCTTCATCCCATTATGACTAAACATGTTTGCAATGACAATTAGAGATTATAGTTTCTCATGCCATGCATAAGTAGCTGGGAGTGGATAATGATTTATCTTGGATATCAACATAGCGTTAAAATGATTGTGATGTAGTATGATGATATGGTATCCTCCTCTAAATGTTCGAGTGGCTTGACTTGGCACATGTTTATGCATGTAGTTGAATCAAAACCAACATAGCCTCTATGATATTAATGTTCATGGTGTTCATATCCTACTCATGCTAGTGTCCAATGTTACTTATGCATAATGCCTGGTTATGATTGTTGTTGCTCTCTAGCTGGCCGCTTCTCAATCTTAATTGCTATCCTTCACCTGTACTAAGTGGGAATTCTGCTTGTACATCAAAAACCTTGAACCCAAAGTTATTCCAAATGAGACCACCATACCTACCTATATAGGGTATTACCCTGGCGTCCTAAGTAAATTTGCATGTGCCACCTCTAAAAACTGCTAAAAAGAATTATCCTTTTTGTGTGCCTGGATCGTTCATGGAACAATAGGAGGTGGTCGATATCTTCCGTGCTAAGCATGTTATCCTCAGGTCGAGTGTTTATTCACTCGCCATCGCATGAGGAAATGGGCGGTAATAAGGATGCCCAGTCCCAAACTGCAAACATGAAAAGAGTTCATCTCTTGAATAATCAAACAAAAACTCCCAATGGAGTCAAAACCTTTACTTTCCACTTGGGAACCACCACTAGCGTGCTTAGCATGGAAGATGTTGATAACTGATGTTCGTGAAGTGAATAAGAAGGGTGCATGTCTCAAAATATCATTTATCTCTGTTTTAAAAACTGAGCTCTGGCACCTCTGCAAATCCCTGCTTCCCTCTGCGAAGGGATTATCTATTTATTTTTATGTTGTGTCACCACCTTCTATAAACAAGCGCCAGAAACTGAGTAGAGCATAGCGGTCATGATTTATGCATTGTGTATAGCTAATTGAAAGGACATGCGGTGCCCCCATGCATGGTTTTGGTAATTGATGACATTCTGTATGGACTAATGGTTGCATTGAGTTATGTTTGAAGGATTTGTCCATAGGCATTTCTTGAAGTCCATGTGTTGGTTTCAAGGAGTTTATGAGCTTACCATTGTGCTATTAAGGAATTATCCAAAGATTGGTCATACATCATCCAAATGAAGAGAGTTGGAAAGATTCAAGGTTGATCCAGACTAAGTCAAGAGTGAATCAAGTTGATCAACTCACAAAGCGTAAAAGATGTACTAAGAGGGATCAAGTGATCCCATGGTATGGTAAGCATTGTCCATTGCACTTTGTGTACTAACCCATGGTCTATGTGAGAGTTCTATGTGGGGTTAGGTACGTGTCCATGGGCTTGCGTCAAGAGGAAGATATCATACAACCCATGGAAAGGATGATATCAAGTGGTGATCGTCATCAAGATTCACTACAAAAAAATACACTTCCGTGATGATACGTGTTTGTCACAGTAGGTCGCGTTTTTTGTCATGCATGTACATCCATGACAAATTTATGACAGAATCAAGATATTCATACATGTGCTGTCGTAGAAGTGTTCCATGACATTACCAAAATTATCGTCACGGAAGTGTCCACTTCCATGACGATAAATTGCGCGTCACAGAAGTGCTTTCGTCAAGGCTGACCGACACGTGGCATCCACCGTAACGGAACGCCGTTAAGCTATCGGGTCGGATTTTGGATCCGATAACCCGTTAACAGCCATGACCAATGCCAATTTTCCACATGTAAAATTCTCAATGGCTGACGGATCCACGCACGCGTCCTCTGCTAAGCACACTGTGTCACTCATCCAACGGTCAAGATGGGCCCATGATATGTTGACACGTGCACCGGCCCAATAGTGGCCCACAAAGTTTAAATGGGCTGGCTCAACCGAAGGCCCATAAGATTTAGCGGACCATAATGGGCCGGCCCAGCTAAAGGCCCACAAAATTTAGCGGACCATAATCGGCCGGCCCAGCTAAAGGCCCACAAGATTTTGCAGACCATAATGGGCTGGCCCAGCTAAAGGCCCACGAGATTTTGCGGACCACAATGGGCCGACCCAGCTAAAGGCCCACAAGATTCTGCACACATAATGGGCCGGCCCAGCTAAAGGCCCAACATTCTTTGTCAAATCGGCCCGTCAACGGCCTGTCCTAAACTTGTCATCAACGCGGCCCATGGTCACTTCCGCCCGTTAACAAATCCGCTAAGTAATTGGGCTGAATCACGGCCCGTGTATTTCGCTACCGTTAAAGGTCCGACTTCATTTGGGCCCATTTACAAAGCCATCAAAACTTTCGCCCATAAACGCACCGTGAAGGATTTGGGTCATATTCGCCATGTCGACATTCGCCCGTTAGAGGCCCACTATAGATTTGGGCCACTTTCGCCTGTTGTCATTTTTGGTCGTTAACGCGGACGTAAACCATGGGCCATATGTGGCCTAACGTCATATCGGGCTCGTTAACGCCCATATAAAATGACGATAATCTAGCCCGATCAAGTTCCGCCTATTAAAGGCCCGTATTAGGTCGGCGATTTATGGCCCGTCCAATTTCGCTGTTAAAGATCCGCGCCGTAAATGGGCCACCATTTCGCCCGCTAAGTCCAATGGGTTATTTGGCAAAATCAGGCCCAATCTCACATTCGGTCTATTAAAGGCCCATGTTTTTATGGGTTCGAGATATTTACACGTAAACGGCCTATTTTTACCGAGGGCCCAAATTATGTTTAGGCTCATTAAAGGCCCACTATGGGCACAGCCTACCGTAAAAATATGAAAGCTTATGCTGATTTAGGCCCAGATATTTTAGTGGGCTAAATGCCAATTTCGCCCAGAATCGCTTTTAGCCCAATTGAATGGGCCCGAGGAATGTGGCATGTTGGGCTCCAACGAAGCTTTCGGCCGAATACATTACTAAGATAAACCTACACTATACAAAAATAGCGTCAGAATTATCGCAGCACTGGGCAAGATCATAAATGTTGTATCACAACAAAATAAATTCCAACCATACAACAAAAGGTCTATTGGCATAAAGTTTACAGTCCTTCCAGATAAAAGCACCATCAGATGTATAGAAGCACAAATCATTTGACCTGAGTGCTAATGTTTCAGTGTAGAATCTGATGGAGCAAAGATGATCTCCACCTTTTTCCGCCATTGCTCTTGAACAACGGTTTAATGTCCGATAGTATGGTTTCAAACCATTCATATCTTGACGACATTTCTCAACCACTATTCTTGTTTCTGAAACAACGTCCATTAGGGATTGGACTTGTGTTTGGAGCACAGATATATCATTCTGTCTAGCAGGAAGATTTTGTTCAGTAGACGATTTGGACGAGGTTACCTTGACAACCAACCCAGAATTACGCAGGAAGATGCTTTTTGCACTATTAGTGGAGAGATACTGATGCACTACAGCAAGAGGTGACATTGTGCCTGTAGTAGCCTCGTCACCTTCAGGTGGTTGTGGCTGTTCAATCATTTGTTCCGTAGCTTCCTGAAAGTTTGAACTTGTAGATTAGTGTACCAGATAAGTTACTAATGAGATAAAAACAAACAAAGTAGGTTAAACGTTTATACATAACTTATTTTGGTGAACTATTGTAATACATTAGCATGTATTGTAGTGCCAACTACATAATAAAATCACTTTCGAACATATGTCCATGTAGCATGCCCATCAGATTGTCTATTTCCTCACATTCGCTGACATCTAAGGATAAAGAGACATGGTTTAAAGTAGGATGAACATAGTATGACATCATTCATATCATGGGCAAACAGATATAAAACAAACAACCTATTTTATCATTGTGTGCGACGTGAACATAACAACTAGATTACAGATCAAGACCAAAAGAATATCCTTCATCTCTTTTAAACCATGTAAGGTGAAATGATACATTAAGTCAATGTGTATAAAAGTGAACAGAGTAATCGACATTGGCTGCAAACCAAGTAGTTAAATGAACATATCACAGCACTCAATCAGTTCAAGGCAGGAGGTGTAAGGACTTACAACAATGCTTGAACTGGTGTGCTCATGCCCTTCATCTTCTTGGTGTGGAAATCCTTGAAGATTTGCAATCGCATTCGTTCAGTTCTTTTGGTCCGCACGGGCTTTCCTCTCAGATTTGGAACAAGTCAATATAGATACGATAATATGGCACAAAAAAGAAGGAAGCAACAGCTATTTACAAGAGCCTCGCGATTGTGCAATATAGCTACGAGATCCCGTTGTCTGTTGGAATTTCACTTTTGAACGGTTGGTTTTGTTCTTCAAATAGTTAGCCTAGAAGAAGATACACTTGTAAGGCACATACATAAATACAAGTTCAATATGTGGTCCGATTAAATACATATAGCCTACCCGATACTTTGGACCGCACCAGTGTTTAACGAGGGCTGTCCAGTCTTCATCTGTAATATATTCCCATCGAGATGTTTGGGCGATTTCATTGTTAGCCTTGCCTTCAAAGTGAGATTTTCTAAGGTGGTACCGACATCGCCGCAGAAAGCGATCGAAAAACATGAGTGCATGCTTGTTTAGTTGCATCATCTTTCGGATCCAACTTGAACCTCATCTATTGAAAAAGAATGTGAGCCTTATTAGGAGGAAGCTAGAAAGTATGGGATGAGCAAGACAATATTACTAATTGCGATGAATAACATTACTTACGGATAAATGGTCAAGGAAGGTGTTAAACCGGGTATTGTCTTTCTCATTCCCTGCATCGATCCACGTTGGGAGGATACGTGCATGACACCTAACGGCAACGGTTGCCTCTGATACTAACTTGGCTGACTCTGTTGCATCACGTGGCCTTTTTAAACCTGCCTCAAAATGAACCTCCATTCTTCCTCCTTTAGATTTTGTTAATCTGTCAAGCATTATCCCTGATGTCTGTTTCCGCTTGCGCCGTGGTGCTAGTCCAACAACGAATATGAAAAGTTTTAGTGTACATCAAACTGTGAGAGTACATATAAAGGAGCATGCAATCGCAACTTGACTCGGTCAGTACCGCCTTGGTGTTGATGCTCATGAGGTTCATATGATCTTGCCAAGTCCTGTTGTGTCGAGTGCTTCGAAGTAGTGTTAGGTGTGAAGGCAGCTTGGGAACCGCCGCCCGAGCAAACGAACGAGTAATTGGTTGAGATGTTGGTACAGTTGAAGCGGATGTTGCAGCTGGTGGAGCAGGTGATACCGTGTTTGTAGATTTAGCGGTGGACTTGGACCTTCTATGCACTATAAGTACCAGCAGAATCTCGACGGCGTAACCTTTTCCGCTTCACCCGACGAGTAACAAGACTCCCTACTATATTATTTTCCTTGCTCTTTTTGACTTTGCCATGTCAAGTTGTACCCACAACACAAAAGAATAAAATCACTCTTCGTAACTCATTGATGCATGATACGCATAAGCAATACTTTGATGTAAGACAATCGCATGAGGATGGAATATGTAAGAAAAACAGACGGCATGACATATTCACAGCTACGATGTGCAAACTAAGGTATGATTTTCAAGAAAATAGAAGTAATGCAAGCTAGACACCATATGAAAGATGCAACCAATATTACTCGCCAAGTTAAAAGTGTCTTGTCATAAGTGGCAATTCAAAAATTAGAAGCAAGACAACATAGAAATCAATGTAAGATGCAACCACTATCAAACTGCCATGTTAAAAGCGCCCAATCATGAGTGATGATGCGGGATACACAACACAGAAGATTTTGATGTAAGAACATGGTATGATAGATAGATGCAAAGGTATTCTAGACACGTAAAGCCATGTCATATGCACATGTATAACTTTTAAACTCAGCAGGTGCAATTTAATCAAAATAGAAGAAATACATGCTAGACAACATATGCAACATGAAACCAATTATCACACTGTCAACTTAGAGCAAGCACATGCGATGGTGGAGTACGGGAGATGAACTCATCATGTAGACTTGGGACTTCAACTTCATTAGCAGTAGTAGGGGCACATCTAGAGAGTCTCTGCTTGCGTCAAAAGGAGGACCACCAACATCCCCTAACTTACTCTTTTCCTTCCTATTTTCTCGATATTGCCTTATGAAGTCAAAACCACAAGAAGATGAATAAAATTAGCTCAGATAACTGGTTGATGCATGATATGATTTAACACTACTTTGATGTAAGGCAAGCGCAAGATAGGAGGATGGAATATATATACAAAAAAGACAGCGTTTCATATTCACACGTACGATAGGAGGATGGAATATGTATCAAAAAACAGTAAGCGGAAGGCATTTCAACAAAATTAGAAGAAATGAAAGCTAGGCACCATATGAACATGCAACCAATATCACTCTTTTAGGTAAAAAGTTTCTCGTCGTAAGTGCCATTTTAAGAAATTAGAAGCAGTACAAGCTAGAAGACAATGCAAGATGCAACCTACATCACAGTCCCAAGTTAAATGTGTCTTATGGGTAAGTGATCGTTGCAGGTATAAGTTGTAAGCTACGCAGATGCAATTCAACATAATCAAAAGCAATACAAACTAGACATCATACAGAAAACGCAACCACGTATAACAGTTCCAAGTAAGAGCAAGGACCTGCGATGGTGGAGTAGGGGAGATGTCCTCATCATGCACACGTATGTTCTAGAAACAGGAACACGTGTCATATTCATAGGCATTATGTGTAAAGTAAGAAGATGCAATTCAAGTTAGAAGCAATACAAGCTATACGCAACATGCAACCACATATAATACTGTCAAGTTAGAGCAAGCACCTGTGATGGTGGAGTAGGGGAGACGTGCTCATCATCTACACAGCTACGTTGACTGTCCAGCCTTGTGTTGTCTTGCGAATCTTGTTGGGAGGATGGCGGAGTAGAATCAGAGAGACCCCTGCTTGAGTTGTTCAAGGACCACCATCATCCACCGCCGAACTAATTTCCTTCAGCTGTAATGATTTTGCATTGTGAAGTCAAACCGATAAGAAAAAGAAATAAAATTCGCTCTTCAGAACTCATTCATGCATGATCTTGACGAACACTACTCGATGAAAGGCAAACACATGATGCGAGGATGGAATATGTATGAAAACAGGATGGTGTGACATATTCACACCTATGATGTGGTAACTAAGGTAAGGCATTACAACAAATTAGAAGCAATCGCAAGCTAGACACCATATGAAAGATGCAACCAATATCACTCGCCAAGTTCAAACTGTATGGCATTTCAACAAATTAGAAGCAGACATGCTAGAAATCATATGCAACACACAACCAATATCACAGTGCATGACTAAAGGTGCCTTATCATAAGTGACTAATGCAGGATATGCAAGAATAGTAGTCTGATGTAGAAACAGAACACATGTCATATTCACAGCATTATGTGTAAAGTAAGCAGATGCAATTCAACAAAGTTAGAAGCAATACAAGCTAGACATCATACGCAACATGCAACCACATATAATAGTGCCAAGTTAGAGCAAGCACCTGTGATGGTGGAGTAGGGAGATGTGCTCATCATCTACACAGCTACGTTGACTGCCTAGCCTTGCGTTGTCTTGCTAATCTTGTTGGGAGGATGGCGGAGTAGAATCTGTAGAGAACCTCCATTTCAGTTGCTAGGAAGGACCACCATCATCCAA
>JAHIAM010004729.1:0-21858 GCA_021605205.1 Aegilops longissima
CGTAAAGAGAGGGATCGAATCTTGCGGGTAAAGTGTACAAACCTCTGCAGAGGGTTTAAACCTAATCGATTAGCCGTGTCCCGATTACGGACAATTTGAGCATCCGACTTGGATCTATCTCGTAACTCTCAACACCGGTCCGATAACTTAATTGTGGGCAACATATGATGATTTTGGGCTATGAGACATCGGTTGGCGGAACCATGTCATGACAGAAAAACTCCATAGTACAGGCTTCATTTTATTCCTTTGATGTAGGGAAAATAAAACCAGCTTTACGCAAATAAAACTCAGATACTGAGCCACAAAGCCCTACTGCATATAGTATAGTTTTATCATCTGTTCTTTTATTGTGATCTTGCGGTACATTCAATGTACTTGACCTACACGGCTGCAACGTATCATGTTGCGATATTTCCTCGACGAGTAAGAGTTACGATACAGGTTACGGTCTACACTCAACCCGCCGATGGCGTTGATGGGACTCCACACCCGCTTGATTGTTTCCTCTGAGTATTATGAGGTATATATCATTTTACGTTATTTATACATGTGATTGCACTTTGATATATACATTGATGTACTGTGTGCAAAGATATCGATCTGTGGATGGCACAAAGAACACGTAGGCTTGACCGCCCGAGGTCGGGTCGCTCTGAGATGGTATCGAGCACATGTTGATCAGAGGACGTGACCCTAGAAATCGGAAAGCCCCTAGGACAGGATGTCTCAAAAAACTTTATTTTCAAAAGGATCCTTTACTTCTCGTCTTTTCTGATTTTATCAAATAGACCCTCTCACCTCAAATAGTTAGAATATACCCCTTATCCTTTGATCACCCGAGGATCAATCAAGACGCCCAAGAAGGATTAGATATCGGAGAACCGATGACCACTTCAGAGTAAAGAGGATTTCACCATGCGTTGGAAGAATTGCAGCTGCAACAATTGAAGACTCTGAAGACTTGAAGAATTTGAAGTTCCTGAAGAATTATTTGACCTTTAGAAGACCAAACCCCTGTTATACACCTACGTTAGATGCGATGATTTGTGAGCTGTCATTTGTTTGATGTTTTCTGACAGCCACAAAGTAAAACTTATTCCTCAAAAAAAAACTATTGTCTGCATTGTGTGTATATCCTTCCCCACCTCTATCATATCTCATCCCAAAACCTTGAACCCCATAGATGATGAATGAAGTTGGAATGATATTCTCTGGACCGAAGACTCAGCCCGAGGCAGAGCTATGGATGCAGAACATGGAAAATCACTTCGGGAGCAATTTGGTTTCAAGGAAGTATGAGGTTCAATATGCTCTTCAATACTTTACAGAAAGTGCTGCAACCTGGTGGAACATGCATCAAGCCATACAGGATTTAATGGAGTAGGAACTTGGGAGGAACTCAAGAAGACCCCGATGAAATCACGCCTTATCCGGAAGCACAATGATACACCAAGAAGTAAACCTCGTGCTCGCAAGATTTATGGAGAAATAGGACACACCTGTGAGGAACACAAAGATGGATGCCCTCATTGTGAGGAGAAACACCCACCGAGGAATGCCCAACTAGCTGTGTGACTTGCTTCCGTGTGAAGGAACCACCCACTACCCGGGGCAGTGTCACATTTACTCCACGGTGCAACGAACTAGTCAGAAGCAGGAAGATGGAATGAAGGAAGCCCTCAAGGGAAGTCTAGAAGAACCTGTGATGAAAGAAAGTGTTGAAGACCTTGATGGAGAAGGCCTCAGCAGATTTTACTCCAATTCCTGCTATTCATGTGGAGAAGAAGGACATTCTTCACAGTATTGCCCCAAGGGAAGAAAAGAGTATCTGGGATATTTCCGACAATGTAAGTGAAGTTTGACCTCGGAGATAGAAACTCGATCACTACAGAGAAATCCAGAAGGGAAAAAGAAGGCAACCCGAGAACAACACAATTTTTACAGAGAAGGACTTGAGTCATATCACCTGTTACAAGTGCAAGGATTTAGGTCATTACGCTAGTAAATGTCCAGAAAAGAAGCCAAGAATCCAAGGAGCCCGCATAGTCACAAAGAAGCCCCGAGACATGTCGGAAGTCATTTGTTTTCGCTGCAAGGGGGCAGGACATTATGCTATTAAATGTCCCGACAAGATGAAAGCTGGAGTTGAGTAGTTGGAATTTTGATATGGATAAAAAGGAGTAGTAGAAAGCAATGAGCTCGATGAGTTGAGTTATGTAATAGATTACTCTGAGATTGTAATAGTTCATGACTCAATAAAGTGGTAATGTCACATGCTGAAACGCTATAAGGAGTTGTTATAATTTATCTTGGAAATAATATTCTGGACTAACATGGAAGGAAGTGAGTTGTGATGCATAAACAGGAAATTTGGAAATTGAGTTTGAAGTTCTGTTTGGATGATATGAATGTATGCCCTGTGAGATAAGTACCTTAATTTCGAGCATTATTTCTGTTTCACAATCGCAGATGATGACCCTTTACGAAGTCTTTCCTTAAAGGTCCGGAAACCATCATGACCCGACAAGTGATCATGATTACCCAAGATCCTCAAGGACATGATGAAGCATATTCACCTTGAAGGAGATGCAGTCTACAAAGGCTACCCTTCATGCATAAGGGAGTGGAACTTTGGTATGTGGAGGTACACCTCCACCATTTGAAAGGAGTTTGCCCAAAGATGACGGGCAGTACTTTTTCATTTCACGGTGCCACAAGCAACTTTCTTCGATGCTGTTCGTGAAGCAGCCATGGAAGCCATACGCCAGATCGGAGAAATACTTGAAGCAAGACTCCGTTATACTCAAGAATACCTAAGCGAAGTGCATACAGAGATGATGGAGGTGAAGCTCAAGGCCACCACGATGAAACAGAAGATTGAAGATTTCAAGGCGCATGTCGCACAATTCCAGTGGAACTCAAGAATCCTCAAGGAGGAAAATGAATAAAGTTGGAAGTAATGTCCCACCATACCGAACCATGTGGGTGGCAGCATTTGTAATAAACTTTTGGAAATTGGATTCCCGAAAAAATGGTTAAGGATGTAATAAAAGATTGATATGAAAATAATGAGATTTATGGATAACTAGTGCATTTTATTTGGTGTCGTAGTACTCTGTAAAGCCACCGGATAAATGAAGAAAGAAATATGTTATTCATGACGGTCCATAGAAGGAAGCTGGAAAAAAACAAGTAGGAGTTTTGCTTTTGATATGATGGTATGAAGAAACAGAGTACTACTGGATTTAAGGAGGTGTAACAAGAGAGTTACTCCAAGGATGAGTTAAAGCTGCACTAGTGTTGAAGTGGGCCATAACCCACAGGCCCAGGATTTTGAGAAGGAACCGTTGTAACCTTGATAAAGGAATAAATTTGGAAGAATCTGTGATCCAATCAGCCTACGTTTCGTAGGAGGTTACGCAAAAAAACCTGAGAGTGGTGAAGTAACGATAGATGTTTTGTTTGGCATGCAGAAACCATGGATTTATACGAACTCAGTTCGAGAACAAGAGAAATTCTGCAATGCTTGTGAGTATGCCCAAGTGTTAAAATACGTGATTCGATATTTACATATGTGGTAATGATTCAAGTACGGGATGGATTGGCCCCCATACCGAAGACTTCTATCATGAACTATCATATGTTGATGGAAAATCGGAGAGTCTCAAAAACTTAGAAGAATGTCGACGCGATAAGCCATAAAACCATAGAATGGTAGGACGATGGAACCCCATTACAGCAACCGCTACAAACGAGGTTATACGGTGAGGTTCAACCTGCACCCGCTTTCTGCAGGAGAAAACCATAAATTGTAGACCACCATGAGTGTTTCGATAGTTGTTTAGAATGGACATGCACTCCATCGCCTAAGAAGATCCAGTCTCTGATTTAACTTCAGCTTTGACGAACCGACCCAAGCTTTTGAGGAAAACTCTATGCTTATGACAGAAGAGCTTTAATGAAGGAGCTATTGTAAGATATGTGAAGATACATACATTGTCAGCCCTCCAGAGGAAATATCTGAGTTTATTGGAACCATGACCTTGTTTTTTTAGTGTGGTAGCACCCCTGACCTTTCTGACCAAGACATTTGCTAGAAGACCCCAACCCCAAACCTTTTCTTGTTAGTTTCTTCAATCTCGAGGACTAGATTCATTTTAAGTGTGGTAGGTTTGTAACATCCCAAAATTCTAAATTTTGGAATGTTATATTAAATAAATAACTATGCTTGTTGACTGATTGTTGGTTTGACTGAATGAGTGAAACTGAGTGAAATTTGAAACTTTTGAAAGTTGAATGAGAGGGAATGAAATGACTTTCCCAAAACTTTCCATTTTGCCTTTTTGATCCCAATTGAACTCAAGTTCATTGCAACACCAAAACCTAGAGTGAAGATGACATGACTTCTTCCATGTTGAAATGAAAAGGGTTTTTGGAAAAAGATTTGAATTTCATTTGGGGATATTTCAAATTCAAAACTTTATGCAACTCAATGATTTTCATGAGGGAAGATAAAATGACTTCTTCAATTATATGAAATATGAGTTGAAGTTAAAAGAACCAAATTGAAAGTCATTGGAAGGTATTTTGAAACCCCTTTCAAATTTGGTATTATTTGGACTTTATTCAAATTATTTTGCTCCTAAAACAAATAAATGGAAATAGGGGTAAAATGATTCCTTCAATGAAAAATTAGGAGAAAATAAATTTGAAGTCATTTTGGTATTTTTAAAAATGATTTTATTGGATTTTATTAGGGCAGAAACACTCTTTATTTTATTTGAATTCTTGTGTATTTTATTTGAACTTGAAAATAGTTCATGTTGTAGAAAATCTTTTTCCGATCAATTTGGTATATATATGTCCTATATCAAATATTTATATTTTAAAAGATATCTCTGTTTTGTTTTATTCAAAAATAAAATTTAAAAAAAGAAGAAAAACCCTCTGGCGCCCGGCCGAGCCCCCTCTGCCCACCAGTGCCAGACCCCTTCGGCTGGCCGGCCAAGGCCCACTGTACAGCCCAGCCCAGTGAGCCACCGACCGCCCAGCTCCCTCTCCCTACCCCGCCTGAAGCGCTCTGCCCGGCCACCCGCTCGCCGCCTCTCTCTCTCATCGACCATGGGGCCCCATCCCCATCCCCACGCCGCCACGTTGTCGCCGCCATGGATCGCGGATCTCAAGGATCCGGATCCCGATCGCCCGATCGACCCCGGCTCGCTGAGCCCCGGCTATAAAAGCCAAGCCCGCACCCCATCCCCGAGACCTCGCTGACCCCTCTCCTCCCGCTGACCTACTGGAGACTCAAGCTCTCTCCGCCGCCATTGTCGCCGCTGCCGACGCCCAGCCCTCCCCGACCTTCCCCGACCCCACCAAACTCCTCACCGACCTCCTCCTCACCCAAGACGGCGACTCCCGAGCTCCCGACGCTGAACCTCGACGACTCACGCCGCCCATTGGCCGTCGCCGGACTCCGTAAGCCACTGAAACCTCCCCGTCCGATCTCTAGTGAACGGCCACGATTAGAACCTCAAGGGGTATCTTTTATAAAAAGACCGCCGGTTCGTCCGGTTTATTAGTTAGGGTTTTAGTTATTTAGCCGCCTGTTTTAGTTTAAACCAATAGGCCCATTTAGACTATTTGACGCTGTATACGATAGGCCCATTAGGCCTTTTTCTTTTATTTTGATTTTCATTTTTAGCGAATAGTTTCGCTTTTGAAAATTGATATCTTTTATTCTATTTATTATTTTAGATGATTCTTTTTGTCCCAACTTTATTTTGTAGAATATATATTTAGCTATGTTAAAAATAATTAAAATTGCTTTATTTTAGTTTTAGCTTAATAGTAAATCTGCTATAACTTGAGTTAGAAAAATTATTTTTGGATGATTCTTTTGTCCCAACTTTATTTTGTCATTGCCAAACCATAAAAATTAACTTGGGTATTTTAGGATTAATAAATAAATAGTTTTAAGCAGAATCCTATTAATCCTAATTAATTAACTAGCTCCTGTTTTCCTAATATTTTAATAAGTAAATAAATTTTTTTTAACTTGTGATTGATTATTCTAGGTTAGTTTCTGTCACTCTAATAGATGAACTTTTATTTATAATTAATAAAAGTTTTATTTTTATTTTCTTAATAGAAATTGGTTTAGGCCTAATAGGAGTTTCATAATAGATTTTTATTTAATTCTTTTTGCTCCTAGTTGCTTAATGAAATATTTTCTGTTTAGTTAACATAAAACCATGATTAGGTGATGTTAAGAAATTTTTGTTATATAAAACTATTTTTGTTGTTATTTGAAGTAGGAAAACTTTGAGTTGTTTTTTCTTTAAGTTTTCCTTTGGGTTTTGCTTTGTTGGTTTTGGTGTGTTACTTTGTTATGTTATGTTATGCTATGTGCTTATTATAGTTATTGTTTGCCTCGGTAGAATTTCCGAGTGCGAAGATTGCTACTACTGAAACCCTAGTTTTTCAAAATCGCCAACAAGGCAAGTTCACTTTGACCATTGCTTTCATACCTATGTTTTATTGCATTTAGTGGCATCCTTGCAACCACCCCCAAAGAGTGTTATTGAACCCTTGTAGTTGAGTAGTATGCATGAGGTAGGAACCCATCACCCTGTTACCAAGCCCGGACGTTATTTATTTTAATGCTATGCTATAGTAGACGGGTTTGGTATGAGTGCTCGGAGTGGTGTGAGAATGGAGGATCTACGCCAATGACGATAACTCCATGATGGAATCTGCAAGGACTGCATCTTCAAGGCCGCAAGACTTCAAGGCTCGAGACAAGAATTCAATACACACTCACTGGGTGAAGGATGGTTGACGGGCACCTGGAGAAACCAGTGGTTGGCGGGATGCATGGAGAAGCGCCATGACATCTTGCGAAAGCTTCACCAGACTCAAAGAGACGGAAGAATACTTCACGCCGGAAGCTTACATGCAACCGCAAGTCATTATGGGCTCGCTTGGTTGACCTTAGTTGTGACTGGCTGGGGACGGTGCTAGCAGATGTAGAACTACGGTAGGATTGAATGAGCACGGACAGTGGTCGGGGAACTCTTGAACACCATGTTTTGGTCATCTTGTTCTCAAACACCTCGAAGTGCGAGAATGTAAAGAGAGGGATCGAATCTTGCGGGTAAAGTGTACAAACCTCTGCAGAGGGTTTAAACCTAATCGATTAGCCGTGTCCCCGGTTACGGACAATTTGAGCATCTGGACTTGGATCTATCTCAGAACTCTCAACACCGGACTGATAACTTAATTGTGGGCAACATATGATGATTTTGGGCTATGAGACATCGGTTGGCGGAACCATGTCATGACAGAAAAACTCCATAGTACATGCTTCATTTTATTCCTTTGATGTAGGGAAAATAAAACCAGCTTTTACGCAAATAAAACTCAGATACAGAGCCACAAAGCCCTACTGCATATAGTATAGTTTTATCATCTGTTCTTTTATTGTGATCTTGCCGGTACATTCAATGTACTGACCTACACGGCTGCAACGTATCATGTTGCTGAAGGAAATATGCCCTAGAGGCAATAATAAATGTTATTATTTATTTCCTTATATCATGATGAATGTTTATTATTCATGCTAGAATTGTATTAACCGGAAACATAATACATGTGTGAATACATAAACCTACAGAGTGTCACTAGTATGCCTCTACTTGACTAGCTCGTTAATCAAAGATGGTTATGTTTCCTAACCATGAACAAGGAGTTGTTATTTGATTAATGGGATCACATCATTGGTTGAATGATCTGATTGACATGACCCATTCCATTAGCATAGCACCTGATCGTATAGTTTGTTGCTAGTGCTTTTCTTCATGACTTATACATGTTCCTATGACTATGAGATTATGCAACTCCCGCTTGCCCGAGGAACACTTTTGGTGCTACCAAACGCCACAACGAATCGGGTGATTATAAAGGTACATTACAGGTGTCTCCAAGGTACATGTTGGGTTGGCATATTTCGAGATTAGGATTTGTCACTCCGATTGTCGGAGAGGTATCTCTGGCCCTCTCGTAATGCTCATCACCTAAGCCTTGCAAGCATTGTAACTAATGAGTTAGTTATGAGATGATGTATTACGGAACGAGTAAAGAGACTTGCCGTAACGAGATTGAACTAGGTATTGATACCGACGATCGAATCTCGGGCAAGTAACATACCGATGACAAAGGGAACAACGATGTTGTTATGCGGTCCGACCGATAAAGATCTTCGAGAATATGTAGGAACCAATATGGGCATCCAGGTCCCGCTATTGGTTATTGACCAGAGAGGTGTCTAGGTCATGTCTACATAGTTCTCGAACCCGTAGGGTCCGCACGCTTAACGCTTCGATGATGGTTACTATGAGTTTTATGATGTTGATGTACCAAGGTTGTTCGAGTCCGGATGAGATCACGGACATGACGAGGAGTCTCAAATGGTCGAGACATAAAGATTGATATATTGAAGCCTATGTTTGACTCCGAATCACTCCGGGTGAAATTGGGAATTTTATCGAGTACCGGGGTTACCGGAACCCCCGGGAGTCAATGGGCCTTGATGGGCCTTAAGGGAAAGAGAAAAGGGGCCCTATAGCTGGCCGCAGCCTTCCCCTTCCCTAGTCCTATTAGGATTAGGAGAAGGGGTGGCCTCTCTCTCCCTCTCCCTTGGTCAAACCCTAGTTGGACTAGGATTTGGGGGAATCCTACCCTAGTAGGAGTAGGACACCCCTGGTGCGCCTCCTCCTGGCCGCCAGCCCCTCCCCTTCCCTCCTTTATATACAGGGCAGGGGCACCCCATGACACACAAGTTGATCATTGAGATCGATTCCTTAGCCGCAGCGGTGCCCCTTCCACCAAACTACACCTCGAATATACCGCTGCGGAGCTTAGGCGAAGCCCCGCGCCGGTGGAACATCATCATCGCCACCACGCCGTCGGTTGACGAAACTCTCCTCAACACTCGGCTGGATCGGAGTTCGAGGGACGCCATCGAGCTGAACGTGTGCAGAACTCGGAGGTGCCGTGACGCTCGTACTTGGATCGTTGGATCGGGAAGAAGTACGACTACTTCCTCTACGCTGCGCCAACGCTTCTGTCTGGGTCACGAGGGTACGAGACAACACTCTCATCTCGTTGCTATGCATCACCATGGTCTTGCGTGATCGTAGGAAAATTTTTGAAATTACTACGCTCCCCAACAAAGGGCATCCGAGCCTGGTTTTATGCGTTGATGTCATATGAACGAGTAGAACACAAGTGAGTTGTGGGCGATACAAGTCATACTACCTACCAGCATGTCATACTTTGGTTCAGCGGTATTGTGAGATGAAGCGGCCGGACCGACATTACGCCAGACGCTTACGCGAGACTGGTTTCACCGCTGTGAGCACTCGCTGCTTAAAGGTGGTGGCGGGTGTCTGCTCTCTCACTTTAGTTGAACTGAGTGTGGCTACGCCCGTCCTTGAGAAGGTTAAACGGAGTCTATTTGACGAAGTATCGCTGTGGCTTTGATGCGAGGTAAGAACGGTTCTTGCTCAGCCCGTAGCAGCCACGTAAAACTTGCAACAACAAAGTAGAGGACGCCTAACTTGTTTTTGCAGGGCATGTTGTGATGTGATATGGTCAAGACGTGATGCTATATTTTATTGTATGAGATGATCATGTTTTGTAACCGAAGTTATCGGCAATCGGCAGGAGCCATATGGTTGTCGCTTATTGTATGAAATGCAACGCCATGTAATTGCTTTACTTTATCACTAAGTAGTAGCGATAGTCGAGAAGCAATAGTTGGCGAGACGACAACGATGCTACGATGGAGATCAAGGTGTCGCGCCGGTGACGATGGTGATCATGACGGTGCTTCGAGATGGAGATCACAAGCACAAGATGATGATGGCCATATCATATCACTTATATTGATTGCATGTGATGTTAATCCTTTATGCATCTTATTTTGCTTTGATTGACGGTAGCATTATAAGATGATCCCTTACTAAATTATCAAGAAGTGTTCTCCCGAGTATGCACCGCTGCGAAAGTTCTTCGTCTTTGAGACACCACGTGATGATCGGGTGTGATAGGCTCTACGTTCAAATACAACGGTGCAAAACAGTTGCACACGCGAATACTCAGGTTATACTTGACGAGCTATGCATATAAGATATGACCTCGAACACGGAGACCGAAGGTCGAGCGTGAATCATATAGTAGATATGATCAACATATTGATGTTCACCATTGAAACTACTCCATCACACGTGATGATCGGTCATGGTGTAGTTGAAATGGATCACGCAATCACTTAGAGAATTGAGGATATTTTTCTAAGTGGGAGTTCTTAAGTAATATGATTAATTGAACTTAAAATTTATCATGAACTTAGTACCGATAGTATCTTGCTTGTCTATGATGTGTAGATAGATGGCTCGTCTTTGTTGTTCCGTTGAATTTTAATGCGTTCCTTGAGAAAGCAAAGTTGAAAGATGATGGCAGCAATTACAAGGACTGGGTCCAGAATTTGAGGATTATCCTTATTGCTGCACAAAAGAATTACGTCCCGAAGCACCGTTAGGTGCCAGGCCTGGTGCAAGGGCTGCGCCGTGGTTGTGAACGCCCGCAAAGCAAAGCTGATGACTACTCTATAGTTCAGTGTGCCATGCTTTACGGCTTAGAACCGACTTCAACGTCGTTTGAACACCATGGAGCATATGAGATGTTCCAGGAGTTGAAGTTAATATTCCAAGCGTAATGCCCGGATTGAGAGATATGAAGTTCCAATAAGTTCTATAGCTGTAAGATGGAGGAGAACGGTTCTGTCAAGTGAGCATATACTCGTAATGTCCGGATATAACAATCACTTGATTCAACTGGGAGTTAATCTTCCGGATGATTGCGCCATTGATGTAATTCTCCAATCATCGCCACCAAGCTACAAGAGCTTCGTGATGAACTATAATATGCAAGGGATGACCAAAACAATGCCCGAGCTCTTCGCGATGCTGAAAGTCATGGAGGTAGAAATCAAAAGGAGCATCAAGTGTTGATGGTTAACAAAACCACTAGTTTCAAGAAAAGGGCAAAGGAAAGAAAAGGAAACTTCAAAAGAGCGGCAAGCAAGTTGCTGATCAAGAGAAGAAACCCAAGTCTGGTCCTAAGCCTGAAGGCGAGTGCTTCTATTGCAAGCAGGCTGGTCACCGAAGCGGAACTGCCCCAAGTATTTGGCGGATAAGAAGGATGGCAAGGTTAACAAAGGTATATGTGATATACTTGTTATTGATGTGTACCTTACTAATACTCGCAGTAGCACTGGTATTTGATACCGGTTCTGCTAATATTTGCAACTCAAACAGGGCTACGGATTGCGAAGATTGGCTAAGGACGAGGTGACGATGCGTGGGAAATGGTTCCAAAGTCGATGTGATCGCAATGGCACGCTACCTCTACATCTACCTTCGGGATTAGTATTAGACCTAAATAATTGTTATTTAGTACCATCGTTGAGCATGAACATTATATCTGGATCTTGTTTGATGCGAGACGGTTATTCATTTAAATCAGAGAATAATGGTTGTTCTATTTATATGAATAATATCTTTTATGGTCATGCACCATTGAAGAATGGTTTGTTTTACTTAATCTTGATAGTAGTGATACACATATTCATAATGTTGAAACCAAAAGATGCAGAGTTGATAATGATGGTGCAACTTATTTGTGGCAATCGCCGCTTAGGTCATATCGGTGTAAACGCATGAAGAAACTCCATGCTGATGGACTTTTGGAGTCACTTGATTATGAATCACTTGGCACTTGCGAACCGTGCCTTATGGGCAAGATGACTAAAACACCGCTTCTCCGGAACTATGGAGAGAGCAACAGATTTATTGGAAATCATACATACTGATGTATGTGGTCCAATGAATGTTGAGGCTCGGCGGATATCGTTATTTTCTCACCTTCACAGATGATTTGAGCAGATATGGGTATATCTACTTAATGAAACACAAGTCTGAAACATTTGAAAAGTTCAAAGAATTTCAGAGTGAAGTGGAAAATCATCGTAATAAGAAAATAAAGTTCCTACGATCTGATCGTGGAGGAGAATATTTGAGTTACGAGTTTGGCCTACATTTGAAACAATGCGGAATAGTTTCGCAACTTACGCCACCGGAACACCACAACGTAATGGTGTGTCCGAACGTCGAATCGTATTTTATTAGATATGGTGCGATCTATGATGTCTCTTACTGATTTACCACTATCGTTTTGGGGTTATGCTTTAGAGACGGCTACATTCACTTTAAATAGGGCACCATCTAAATCCTTGAACGACGCCTTATGAACTGTGGTTTGGCAAGAAACCAAAGTTGTCGCTTTTGAAAGTTTGGGGCTGCGATGTTTATGTGAAAAAGCTTCAACCTGATAAGCTCGAACCCAAATCGAGAAATGTGTCTTCATAGGATACCCAAAGGAGACAGTTGGGTACACCTTCTATCACAGATCCGAAGGCAAGATTTTTATTGCTAATTGGAAACTTTCTAGAGAAGGAGTTTCTCTCGAAAGAAGTGAGTGGGAGGAAAGTAGAACTTGATGAGATAATCTGTATCTACTCCCTTATTGAGAAGTAGTACATCACGTAAAACAGTTTCGTGACACCTACACCAAATAGGGAGGAAGCTAATGATGATGATCATGAAACTTCAGATCAAGTTTCTACAGAACTTCAGAGATCAACCAGAGCAAGATCCGCACTGAGTGGTACGGTAATCCTGTTTTGGAAGTCATGTTATGGAACATGATGAACCTACGAACTATGAAGAAGCGATGGTGAGCCCAGATTCCACAAAATGGCTTGAGGCCATGAAATCTGAGATGGGATCCATGTATGAGAACAAAGTGTGGACTTTGGTTGACTTGCCCGATGATCGGCAAGCAATTGAGAATAAATGGATCTTCAAGAAGAAGACTGACGCTGATGGTAATGTTATCTGTCTATAAAGCTCGACTTGTTGCAAAAGGTTTTCGACAAGTTCAAGGGATTGACTACGATGAGACCTTCTCACCCGTAGCGATGCTTAAGTCCGTCCGAATCATGTTAGCAATTGCCGCATTTTATGATTATGAAATTTGGCAAATGGATGTTAAAACTGCATTCCTGAATGGATTTCTGGAAGAAGAGTTGTATATGATGCAACCAGAAGGTTTTGTCGATCCAAAGGGAGCTAACAAAGTGTGTGTCACATCCCTAGAATTGCTTGACATTAGTTGCATTAAGGCATTCATGTCATCATGTTAATTTCCATGAAAATTGAAATGGGGATTGTTGAAACCCTAGCACCAATTGAATTCTAATAGGTTCAAATAAAATCATTTTCAATAATCCCAAAATGCCCTGTGAATATGTCATGGTTAATGGATAAAGGTGAAAGCCCTTCCAAAAATGATGAACATATCCTATAGGTCATTCCTGGATTTTTGAATTAAATCTTACACTATTTGAATTTGGGCATTTGAACACTATAAATAATTTAAATGCTCAAATAATGTTGGAAGTATTTGTGGGCCATAGAAATAATTCATAAAGTGCTGTGAATATTTTCAGGATTTATAAAATTGATTTGGTTTTAAAACTGGATCAAAACAAATCGCATAATAGAAAAACAGAAACAAATAAAAGAGAGAGAGAAGAGGCCAGGCCACTTACCGGCCTCACCACAGCAGCCACCGCCCAGCTACCTGGTCCAGCCCACCAGCCGCCACTGCCTTCTCCATCAAGGCCAGAGGACGAGGGCGCAGTTCGTGTGCACAAGACGCTGGCACCCGCCACGCAGCAGCTTGCTGCCGCTCAAGGCCCTCGACGCTACTGGACGAGTTCCCCGTGGCGCCACACGACCCCTCGACCTCTCTCACTCTCTCCCGAACCTCCCCTTCCTCTCGCTCTCTCTCCTCACGCACCGAGCCCCACTGCCGCCGCCGCCGCTGCTGCTGTGGCCACTGCCCTCCTCGCCTCGCCGACGTGTCCATGGCCTCCGCTTAGCCCTCTCCTCCCTCCTCACCGAAGTTCCCGACGCCGAGCACCCCAAGGCGCCGCCCCACCATTTCCTTCGACCGCTGGTCGCCGCCGCCAAATTAGCCGGCCCGGTGCCCACCCGAGCTCACCGACGGCCTCCTCGCAACCACGGTGAGCTCCGAGTCGATCCCCTCTTCTCCGCTCATTCTCCCCTCTAGCTACCACTTCCCCGTGATCAAACTCGCCGCCATCTGCGTCGCCGGCGTGGCGTACACAACCACGATGGCTCGGTTCCGAGCACGCCGTCGCCTTCACTGCACCAGAGGAGCCCGTAGCACCCACCCTTTCGCTGCGGTGCCCCTAGCGCCAACCCCGAAGCGTGCCCGAGCTCCGGCCGCCAGCAGCTCGTCGCCAAGGCCGATTCCGCCGCCCGAGCTCCAACTACCCCACCAAGAACCTCAGCGCATTCTCAGCTGTCCATAGGTACTCTCCGGCCCTTTTGGTGGCCGGAATGGCTATCTGACTTGCGCGCGCGCGCTGGTTCGGTTCGGCGGTTAAACGCCGGCGCCACGATCACGACCGGCGTGGGTTGACCACCGCCCGGTTTAACCTCCCCTCTCCTCACTGACATGCGGGCCACGCCCGGCTTAATTACCCCCCCTGACCCGCTTACACATGGGCCCCACGCCCTTAATTAATCAGTGTTTATTTTCTGTTAAGATTAGCACTAATCTGGGTGGACCCCACGTGTCAGCATTGACTTCGACAAGTCAGTGTTGACCGGTCCCACCTGTCATCCACCCAACCCAGCTCTGAGTCACTGACCAGTGGACCCCACTGGTCAGGGTTGACCTGGACCGCGCCCAGTTGACCGCTGACGTCACACTGACGTCAGGCTGACGCAGTAATATCCTTTTATAGATTTAATTTAAATCAGTAAATTCCAGAAAATGTCCTAAACTTCTAAAAATCATATAAATTCAACCGTAACTCGGATGGAAATAATTTATATATGAAAAATGATCAGAAAAATATGAAGAATCTGTCTATGCCATGATCATGCATGTTTGAACAAGTTAACACCACTGAATAGGATGAATCATGATTAGGGTAATTTATGAAATAGCATTTTGAGTTGGAATTCAACCTTGTTTGAATTCCACTCCAACTAACTTGGTTTATTATTGCATTAGGTGAATTCAGTACCTTAACATGATCATGCATCATATATGTGCATTGCATTGATTGTGCTCTCTCTTGTTTGCCGGTGTTTGTCCCCTCCCGGTAGACGATGTACCGACGATGAGTTCGATGACACCGATGAAGAACTATATTATCTTCAGAAGTGCCAGGCAAGCAAAACCCCCTTGTTCATTCCGATACAATCCCACTCTCTCGCTCCTGCTCTATTTTATTGCATTAGGACAACAACGATTCAACTGTTACTTGCTGCGGTAGCTGAACCCCTTGATCCTTTGCATGACCTGTCATTCCACAGTAATTAGATGAAACCCACTAGCATGAGTAGGAGTTGTTTGAGCCCATGTTGTGCCTACTCATTTATGCTTGTTGTCATGCCTGCTATCGCTTAGAGTTGAGTCGGTCCGATTCATCGGGAATGAATTGGAATTGTTATGAACATGTCCTATTGAGTGTAAGCTAAGTGTGGTGAACACGATTTGGTAAAGGTAGCGGTGAGAGGCCATGTAGGAGTACATGGTGGGTTGTCTCATTGCAGCCGCCCTCGTGAACTGAGTTCGTGTTTGTGATCCATGAAACAGTTACTACCACGCATTGGGATCCTTAATTGACCCTCTCGGCTTCTTAACCACCCTTGTCCTCATCCGGAGTTGCAAGTAGTTTCGTGTTTGTAGCATGTGGGGGCCGCACGCAACGCTGACCTTAGGGGTGGGTTGTGTTGCGGTAGGCACCGTGGTCTGTGTACCGAAAGTGCCCGCTTGGTATCTCGGGAACCCTGCACACATCGCTCGGGGCTGTATGGGAAACCTCGGCGGACTCCTGCGGATGGAACCCGAATAGGCGATACACCGGACTAGGGATTTGAGTGTTTAGGTAGGCCGTGGCCGACACCCACGCTGGGCTTCCGCTTGAAGGTTGCCGAGTACATGTCGGTAAACGGCGGTAAGTGGTGAGAGTGTGTGAAGAAGTACACCCTGCGCAGGTTTAATATGATCTATTCAATAGCCGTGTCCACGGAGAAGGACTTCTGGGTTGCCTATATCAGTTCATAGACAAGTGAAAGTGGATACCTAAAATGCGCAAGATAAGCGTGAGTGCTATGGATGGCGTTCTCGAGGGAGACGGAGCGGGTCCATAGTGGTGTATTGATATGGTGAATATGTGGACTCGTAGCGCCACCTCAAAAGAGTTACTTGCAAATGTAGTTCAGATAGCCACCGAGTCAAAGCTGGCTTGCTGCGGTCAAACTCCACCACCCCTTTTGATAATGATGCATATGTAGTTAGTTCTGATAAGTCTTGCTGAGTACAATTGTACTCACGCTTGCTTATTCTATGTTTTGCGAGAGACGCGGCCTCGCTAGTAGTTCCGCTTGGACTTCGACGCTTAGCTTGTTACCTCAGCTACGATCTTGTGCCTCGGCAGGATCTGGTAGATAGTCGCTTCTCAGCCTTTTTCATTTATAGTTGTATGCGTACTCGAGACATGATTAGCTTCCGCTTGTGCTTGACTTGTATGCTCTGAGTGTTGGGTCATGAGACCCCTGTTTGTAATATCTCGCTCTTCGGAGCCTAATGAATAATATTTTGAGTCGTAGAGTTATGTTGTGATGCCATGTTGTATCTACACATATTGAGCATATTGTGTGTATGTTTGAAATGCTTGGTATGTGTGGGATCCGACGAACTAGTTGTTTATCCTTGGCAGCCTCTCATATGGGGAAATGTAGTCTCGTGCTTCTGAGCGATAGTAGTCCGCTACAGCCCGGTTCACCGGAGTCCTGCTAGCCCAGCACTACTGCTTGGACACTTGACTGGCCGGCATGTGATTCATTTCGTTCCTATGTCTGTCCCCTCGGGGAAATGTCACGCGGTGATACTTGGAGTCCTGCCTAGCCTGCTACAGCCCGGGATACCGGAGTCCTGTTAGCCCAGTGCTACAGCCCAAGTTCATACGTTGATGACCGACATGCTCAAGTGTTTCATGTATGCCTGTCCCCATAGGTTAGTGCCGCTTTGGGTTCACGACTAGCCATGTCGGCCCGGTTCTTTGTCATATGGATGCTAGCGACACTATCATATACGTGAGCCAAAAGACGCAAACGGTCCCGGCCATGGTAAGGCGACACCGTGGGAATACCGTGCGTGAGGCCGCAAAGTGATATGATGTGTTACATGCTAGATCGGTGTGACCTAGGATCGGGTCCCGACAGCGCTGGTATCGAGCCCGATCGCTCAGAGGATTACCAAGCCAAACTGGTCAAGTTGGGTCTAGAAATGCTTTAGTTATGTAAGGAATTGATTGTGGAAGGAACGAAGGCTCTTTTTACTCCTTATACCTCATGGCCTTCTCGATCCGAGTCATCCTCTTCTCTTCTACGGGTTTAAGAACTAGGCTTTCATCTATCTATTAGGATGACGTGTTACTAATCCATAGACCTTTAAGATTGTTGGTTAATCCCCGTTCAGTTCCTACTACCTCGTATGATAACCGTTGGTCTCGTAATCTTGTTATGATGTTGTTGAGTGGTTATGCCACCATTTTCGCAGGATGTCTCAAACCATTTTGAGCATTTACACCGTTATGCTGTCCGAGTCATCCTGTGTCTCTAAATAGTCCGATGCATTTGCAAATCCTTCCCCTGCTCCTCGATGTCCTTTGGGCAGATTAAGCACACTAACCAATCAGTCGAGGTACTCCATTGCCTCGACATATATGTTGGAACTGTTATTATGACCCTAGATGCTTAGTAGGTCACCTAGCAAATTAGCAATGCTTTTGTATCCCCAGTGTGATGATTCTCGCCATCACTTTCGAAAGCATCCCGCGATGCCATTTAGTAGTAGGCATTCTACTCCTGGGTTTCTGGACCCAAGATTCACCCTACTTACCTCATGTTGTTAGTATTTGCTAGTGCCTTTAGGATGTTAGCAACCTTGCGATAGTCCTCGAAGTCCGTGGTATTCTCCTTCTTCCAAATACCATGAAACTAGTTATAGCAGAAGTTCTTTTGAACCAAAAGATCACAACAAGAGTGCTCTTGAGAAGTACTCCATTCATAACTGTGAATCTGCCAATTCTACCTTTCTGCATGGGTTATCCGGAAGAAATGTTGAGCTTGCTCGACATACTAATCGGTGCATCCGCAACTCAGAAAATTATATGTTCCTTTGAGTTGTTCTCTTAGATGCCTTCTGACCTTCATCTATCAACTGATAGCCAAGGGTATGTATGCATTTGTGTTCATCGATGCATTTTATTCTTGTGGTCCGTCAAGCCATTCTATTCCGGAATGACTAGGAGAAACAAACTCCAGTACCTCATCCATTTCTAGGATTGGGTCAAAGTAGTTGTATTCCGCAGATCAAAATGCCAATTCAGCTTTTGATTCTGTTCTACCCTGAAGTATTACCATCTTTATGTCAAGAGTGTCATGGGAATTGCACAACCTCCTAGGAATTCTTGACGCAGTGATACTCTCGCTATCATTACTCATTCCTCGGTCCCGTGTTGATGCAACCGGAAAGCCGACAAGTGAATTGTGATGTGTGAAATCAATACTCCGAGCAACTTGTTGCTTGGTAGTGAATGGACAATATTCTCATTCTTAGCGTGTTGGTTGTTAAACCATCATCCTAAGATTGATCGTGCTACCTAGTCCTTATTTTCGGTGCACTCTTCGATTGATGAGTTGGGATCTTGTCAAGTCCTCACTCCTGCAATCATATCGTCTTGCCCTCAAAAGCAAGATTGCTCTCGAGCTTAGTAACATACGGTGGGTCGTGACTTTCCAAATATCTTCTTGGAAGTGTTACCGGGTTGTTCCCTGACTGTTATGTTGAGCTCGTGATCAAGTTGGTTCCCTGTGGACCACCCTTTCTCCAAGAATCTGTGTTGGATATTCCTGAGCTAGTTGGTTAAGCTAGACAATAACTTGGAGAGTTGGAAGATAAAAGCTTGCCTAACCTAGTTCGATCCAAAGGGATATTCTCGTGTAGTGTGTGTTGAAGAAAGATGATATCTTCATCAATTGGTCCCTGTAATCAGTTGTTGGACCTATTGTCCTACCAATTCTTTGACTTGAGTATGGGCCATTGTCAAGTCAAATCGGAACCAACGATATTCGTAATGTTGTCTTACTCGTGGTTGATCCTTCGAGCATACACCATTACATCTTTTGGTCTGACCAATGCTATCACCGTGTTCACATGATGGTGGAAGTCCAGTGAAATGGAAATTCCGATGAGTTGCTGTTGAGCCCATCAGTAGCATTTTGTCTCCCCCATGAGTCATGTTGAGCATCAACCTAGTATTGGAAACTTGTGTAAGCAATTCTTCGTGTTTCGTTCATGAAGCATATGTTTGGATGAAAGTAGTGACTTCCTCTAATTCATGTGCATCTGGTGTAAGTTGCCGCCATGAATTTGAGAAAGGTTTGTTTTGTTTCCTCTGGAATCATCCCAAGTCAGTCATGCACGTGCGAAGTATTCTATGGCATGATAGACTGATCATCCTCATCTCATATGAATTCCATAGCACACCAAGCCACTGATTGATTTGTTCAAGGAGAAGAAGTTCCTTCCTAAGAGCTGATCCGGACTTATGTAAGGACTTCGTTATCCGCAATGATGGTTCCCAACCTGAACTCGGTAGTGTTCTATTATAAGACTACTACGTGGCCATGTTTGTCTGGGACAATGTGTTCACAGGTTTGCAGCGGTACCAGCTCATATTTTGGAGCTTGCTATCGTAGTTCATATCCCGAGAGTCTCGCAACGCCATCTCGTCGAATTGTGTTGCAACCTTTCCTTTTCAGACATGCTGAATCTGAAATATCCTAACACCAACCAGATCTGAATCTCAGGCAGATATGATGGTTGGAACAGTCCAACAGTTGCATTTCGTTCCCAGCTTATACCCCATTGTGCCAATTTCTATGGGTTGCCTTCTTAGTAACTTCTGTTCAAGATCATCCTCAAAGTGGACTTACCATGGGTCCCCTCCACCTCCGACGATAAGCAAAAATCATCCATTGCGTTGTCTTCAACAAGGTAGTCCACATCATCCATTCTAGTCCGGGTGTACCATTCCTTTGCACACCACCAAATGATCGCTCGTGATTGCCTTAGGCTGGTATAAAGAGTTCCAATGATCTATGGATCAAAAGTAATTCTTTTTGCCACTTAAGGGAATGGTTCCTTGCGCCACCTTTCTCGAGGTGTCCCGTTACGGGATCATGGTGAATATTTCCTCGCCACCATGATACCATCCACCATCTCCCTAGGCGTGGAATTGTTGACCACTAATCCAGCCTCGTTGTTGTTCTTCCATCCCTCTCGATGCATTTGGTGTCTCAACTCAAGTTGTGTCACCATCTCAGTCCGTGAGTCGATCATGTCTACTTGATCTTCATGAAGGTCGAATCATGTAGGGTTTTTCCCTTCTTTCTGTTGTCGTGTCGGGTGAAGATCTCGAAGACGTCAAGACCAAGAAGATGGAGTGAACCAACATCTTCAAGAAGGCAATTGGATCGTGGAATTGTAATAGTCTGTGACCTCCCTTTCCCTCTTACCTCACGTCTTGAATCTCGGGGCGAGATTCTTGTTTAGTGGGGGTGAGTTGTCACATCCCTAGAATTGCTTGACATTAGTTGCATTAAGGCATTCATGTCATCATGTTAATTTCCATGAAAATTGAAATGGGGATTGTTGAAACCCTAGCACCAATTGAATTCTAATAGGTTCAAATAAAATCATTTTCAATAATCCCAAAATGCCCTGTGAATATGTCATGGTTAATGGATAAAGGTGAAAGCCCTTCCAAAAATGATGAACATATCCTATAGGTCATTCCTGGATTTTTGAATTAAATCTTACACTATTTGAATTTGGGCATTTGAACACTATAAATAATTTAAATGCTCAAATAATGTTGGAAGTATTTGTGGGCCATAGAAATAATTCATAAAGTGCCTGTGAATATTTTCAGGATTTATAAAATTGATTTGGTTTTTAAAACTGGATCAAAACAAACTGCATAATAGAAAAACAGAAACAAATAAAGAGAGAGAGAGAAGAGGCCCAGGCCACTTACCTGGCCTCACCTGCGCAGCCACCGGCCCAGCTACCTGGTCCAGCCCACCAGTGCCGCCACCGTCTTCTCCATCGGCCAGAGGACGAGGGCGCAGTTCGACGCACAAGACGCCGGCAAGGCCACGCAGCAGCCTGCTCGCTCCTGCCCCTCGACGCTACTGGACGAGTTCCCGTGCGCCACGCGACCCCTCGACCCTCTCTCACTCTCTCCCGAACCTCCCCTTCCTCTGCTCTCTCTCTCACGCAACCGAGCCCCACCGCCGCCGCCCTGCTGCCGTGGCCACCGCCCTCCCTCGCCTCGCCGACGTGTCCATGGCCTCCGCTTAGCCCCTCTCCTCCTCCTCACCGAAGTTCCCGACGCCGAGCACCCCAAGGCGCCGCCCCACCATTTTCGACTCCGACCCGCTGGCTGCGCCAAATTAGCCGGCCCGGTGCCCACCCGAGCTCACCGACGGCCTCCTCGCAACCACGGTGAGCTCCCGAGTCGATCCCCTCTTCTCCGCTCATTCTCCCCTCTAGCTACCA
>JAHIAM010004730.1:0-57806 GCA_021605205.1 Aegilops longissima
CCTTCGGGGAGTGTTCGGCGTCTCGAGTTAGGCCTTATATGCATCAGCTCAGAATCATGTCTTTGGTCAAATATTGGGTTTGCGGCTCACATGTTTTGCTGCCTTACGTTCGTATCATCGGCTAGCGGCTCCGGAGAACTACTGCGATTGTGCCCCGGTTTGGCTGGCGAGCACCTCGATGAAAGCGGCTGATTTGTCATGATACAACGAGAGGCCCGGTCAACCACTCGATCGACCATAGGAATGTTTAAGATTCCCCGCTTTGTGAAGGGCCATTTTCGGCCAGGCACATTCGCCCAATTGAGAGCGCACGGTGCCCCGGGGCTATGTGTAGCCACCCTCGAACTCCATGGCTAAGTGAAAGTGATAAAGCATTATAGTCCGGTTGCCTCGTTTGCTCACGCTACCACCTCCTTCTGAGGACCGAGACTTCGGATTAAGTGTGAAAATCGCTATTTTTGCGAACACCCGCACCTTATGCGTGAAATGGCTGAAAGCCGACATTGCCATCTTCGGGTTATACACGTATACATGAGCGGCAGCGCAAAGGAGATATTCTATTACTTGAGCACAAGTATAAAAAGGCTTACATCATAAATATCGTTTTACATCATATAAAGCGTTCATTGAGCGTAACATTTTTGACAACTGCGACTCTATTACCACGAGCACCGGCAACGCCGCCAAAATAGTGCTCGTGGGTAACGGTTATCATCGAACCGAAATTACATGCAGCGGTGGCATCCATCTCTGTCAATGTGTCTTCACGGTAGGCGCCATCCGCGCACCCTCTATGCTGAGCAACCGCTTCTTCGCCTTGATATGCGGCACCGCCCAAGAAATTGCTGCAATAAGCCAAAGTAACTCTTGGTGGGGCCTATCCGGCGGATATGGGTCACTATATCCGTCATAGCAAGCCGGACAACCTATTTAGCTCAGCCCACTCAGCCAAACTATCGGTCGTAGAAGTGAACGCTCCGAACAATGGAATTGAGACCAAAACAGCTCTTCCGTCTTGTGATCCTTCGGCGAAAATTCTGCGGCATCCGCCGCTTTTCGCTGCTAAGTCCATATAAAGGTCCTCCGGACACCACAGTTAGCCCGGTGAGCATATTTTGGATCCGTAAACCTTCGGCATAGCGAAAAGGCTTACCGACTACGATATCGGCTGGCGCAGCTCTTCCTTCATAGCCCGCATTGCAGGCGGGCATTCTTAACCGGCGGTGGCCTTCCATGAGTCTTCTTGCCCGCTGGCGCTCCTTCCCAAGAGCCTCATTGCGGTCGGTAGCATCTTTAACTTCACGGCCATTTGGCCATCTCTTCCCTGCTCGGCGATGTCGTGCCCTTTCGGCCGCTAACTCTTGGCCGCCCTCGAGGCCGCCGCATTACTCCCCGGCCTGCTCCTTGGCTTGAGCAAGTTAAATCGAAAGAAGCTCTCACCAACAGGCGGCACTATATGCATTTCACGCACATGTTGTAAGGAGATGGCTTCGGCTCCTTGACAAGTGACGCGATAAAACACCTGCGACTCATCAAGTGCCTGTTGATCCAGCGTGATGTCTTCATCCATGACATCGAGTTTCCGCTTTAGTTCAGCAACTCCATCGGTCCGGCTGGCCCCGGACGACCCGCCACCTACGCATTGGCACGGCGGGAATTTAAACATGCGATTTTGATCCTCGGCATCTATCGATTCGACACCCTACCGAGTCTCGGGGCTACTATCTATCAAGGCGCATTCTATATGCCAAAATTATTAAAGGTGTATCATTTTCGTACCTCAAACCCGCGCGATAAACTCGGCGGCATCGTGCAACGCCGCCTTGACGAAATCCTTTCAATCACCATGCTCATTAATGCGTGCTGATCTTCTGAGATAAACGCCTTCTCAAGAATCCTTGAACCCGTACACGATTGGCGCCCGAACTATCGGCTTTGCCAAACCAGGGGCTCCCTCGTGGCGACACTTCAGCTCGTCCGCCCTATCCAAACGGCGCCCGGGCAGAAGCGTCTTGCTCTCTATCATCTCGGACGAAGGTCCCCGAACGAGCTCATCTGCGAAGGGCGGAGATCCGAACTACAAGGTAAAAACTTTAGTTATCCTCGGAAGCACAAATAAGGATGTCCCTTATTATAAAACTCCTTTCTTTCTACTTACGGCTCGTTGGAGGCTGACTCATTAAGGGAGATTGTGCGGCGGGGCCTCCCGAGGCAGCAGAGACCCTCTGGCGAATTTCTTCCCCGTTTGAGGGCTTTGCCCCAGGTCCTCGGAGGCAGTCCTCTTCTCCCCCTTGGTAGGAGGATTCTCGATCCCCCTCTTTCAAGAGCCTCCTTAGGTGAGGCGTAGCTTCCTGCTTTCCCTTCGTCTTCTCTCGAAGGCGCAACCTCAACATCCGGACCAACGCGGGATCCGTGGCGGTCTCGGGGAGGGCGGACACCGTATCAATTTTGCTTCGCTATCCACTCCTGTAGAAGGAAATTGGTCATAAAGCGAATCATCGAAGGCAAACAAGCGGTATGTCGGACTTGGAACTACTTACTTGAGTATCCGGGCGATTGCAGACAGTCCAGCATCCTCGGTCAATTCGGACGCGCCTCTTGCGATCCGAAGAATAATTTGTACATCTCCACGGGTGTCATACCCATGAAGTGTTGAAGAATCCGTGGACCCTCGGTTGAACTCCCATAGCGGAGAGGCGGCGTTTGTGGCGAGGAGAGCGCCTAATCAGCACTGCTGCATCACCACCACCATATCGATCTCCCTCGTTTGGAGATCTCGAATCCGACCCTGCAGTGAGGGCGCGTCCTTTAGCGGCCCCAGTTGAGCCATAGTTGACCCACGACATCAACCGTCGTGGAGGTCCCGGCGGAATAGGGAGGCGGCTTTTGCTGTAGCCCCTCGGAGCGGTAATATAGAACCACTCTTGCTGCCACAGGCCGAGCTCCTCTTGGAAGGAGCCAGCG
Source organism: Aegilops longissima (assembly GCA_021605205.1). Classification (NCBI taxonomy): domain Eukaryota; kingdom Viridiplantae; phylum Streptophyta; class Magnoliopsida; order Poales; family Poaceae; genus Aegilops; species Aegilops longissima. The sequence continues at coordinate 2,965 of JAHIAM010004730.1, forward strand.
GGAACCGCAGGGCATCGGCCCTCCTCTGGCCGCCCCGCCACACTCAGCAGCGCCCTCGATCATCTTGGCGCCACATTGAAGGTCTTGAGCCACGAGGCGAAGTGAGGGTGGCGGAGGAAGGCTTCATGAGCGACAATAAATGCGGAGATATGGAGGATGGACTCGGGCCAAATCATGAATTCCAACCCATAGTAAAACATGAGCCCTCTCTCACAAAGGATCCATCGGAAGCCTAAACCCCGGAGGTGGGATACAAAATCGACATACTCGCCCGGGCTCGGGGTGGGGATGGCCTACCCTTGGCCCGGCAACCTGTCTAAAATCTCGTAAGAGCAGGTGCTTGGCCTCCCGCAGCTTTACTTGCGTCCTCCTCCCATGGCGGAGGGGCATCCACCGACCTGGAGGTCGGAACCGGACATCGTTGGAAATGCAATGGCGCTCGAATCTGGAGCTCTAGGTCTTTGGAACTTGGAGCGGGGAGAGGATTCGATGGAAGGATTGAAGGAAAAAGCGAGCCTTGGTCCCGTTATAAGAGGAGAATACCAAGGGCCGTCTCCGTGACCGTTGGGACTCACCTTCGATAGAGGCGTGGCGAGCAGGCGCGGTTGGGTTACCCGCTCCGTATTAATGAGAATCCCGGATTAAGGAAACACGATCTCTGCCGACAAGGCGTGCCAAGAACCGCCTAAGCTAAATGCGCTGAGGTGGTAAAGTAAAAAACAATTCGAGTAATGGCTTGGTAGTGGTGTGAGCGTCATGCCACGAAAAAGCGTCGGCCAGATTGAACTCGTGTATATATTATTATTCTCTCTGATGGAACATGGAATTTATTTTGCGAGCGGACACTATCTACAGTGTTCACAATCTTCTATCATTTGGAGGAACCGCGCCTTGCAATGCCAAACAATATACTGCGGACTTATCGTCATTAAAGCCTGGTTAGAGACTCTTGAGGAGTCTGGATTAGGGTATGTCGATTTGTATCCCACCTCCGGACTATCATCATCAGGACATACTTATCATCATACTGATGATGATGATAATATCCGGACATTCGATGATGATGATAGCCCAACTATCATCATCCGGACCTCTATCATCATCGGCCCGAACTATCATTGGCGGGACTATCATCATCGACGGACTCCAAGACTATGAAGATACAAGATTGAAGACTTCTCCCGTGTCCGGATGGGACTTTCCTTGGCGTGGAAGGCAAGCTTGGCGTCTGGATATGTAGATCTCCTACCATTGTAACCGACTCTATGTAACCTAGCCCTCTCCGTGTCTATATAAACGGATGGCTCTAGTCCGTGGACGACATCATCAACAACCCTTACAATCATACCATAGGCTAGATTCTAGGGTTTAGCCTCCTTGATCTCGTGGTAGATCCACTCTTGTAAACATCCACAATATCAATATCAATCGAGCGGGGCGTGGGTTTTACCTCCATCAAGAGGGCCGAACCTGGGTAAAACATCGTGTCCCTTGTCTCCAACACAACCAATACAATGGTAAATTGTATAGGTGCACTAGTTCGCGAAGAGATGGTGATACAAGCGCAATATGGATGGTAGATATAGGTTTTTGTAATCTGAAAATATAAAAACAGCAAGGTAACTAATGATAAAAGTGAGTGTAAACTGTATTGCAATGATAGGAAACAAGACCTAGGGTTCATACTTTCACTAGTGCAAGTTCTCTCAACAATAATAACATAATTTGATCACAAAACTATCCCTCAACATGCAACAAAGAGTCACTCCAAAGTCACCAATTGTGGAGAACAAACGAAGAGATTATGGTAGGTACGAAACCACCTCAAAGTTATTCTTTCCAATCAATCCGTTGGGCTATTCCTATAAGTGTCACAAACAGCCCTAGAGTTCGTACTAGAATAACACCTTAAGACACAAATCAACCAAAACCCTAATGTCACCTAGATACTCCAATGTCACCTCAAGTATCCGTGGGTATTATTATACGATATGCATCACACAATCTCAATTCATCTATTCAAACCAACACATAGAACCTCAGAGAGTGCCCCAAAGTTTCTACCGGAGAATCACGACGAAAACATGTGCCAACCCTATGCATAGGTTCATGGGCGGAACCCGCAAGTTGATCACCAAAACATACATCAAGTGAATCACGTGATATCCCATTGTGACCACAGATACGCACGTCAATACATACATCAAGTGTTCTCAAATCTTTAAAGACTCAATCCGATAAGATTACTTCAAGGGAAAAACTCAATCCATTACATGAGAGAAGAGGGGGAGAAGAAACATAAGATCCAACTATAATAGCAAAGCTCGCGATACATCAAGATCGTGCCAAATCAAGAACACGAGAGAGAGAGATCAAACAAATAGCTACTGGTACATACCCTCAGCCCCGAGGGTGAACTACTCCCTCCTCGTCATGGAGAGCGCCGGGATGATGAAGATGGCCACCGGTGAGGGTTCCCCCCTCCGGCAGGGTGCCGGAACAGGGTCCCGATTGGTTTTTGGTGGCTCTGGAGGTTTTGCAGTGGCGGAACTCCCGATCTAATCTCTTTTTTGGAAGTTTTACGATACGTAGGTATATATGGGTGCAGGGGGTACTTCGGTGGACCGAAGGGGGGGCCACGAGGCAGGGGGCGCGCCCCCACCCTCATGAGCACCTCCCTTCTTTCCTGACGCGCACTCCAAGTCCATCGGGTGGCTTTCCTTCCAAAAATAACTTCTCCAGCTTGATTTCGTTTCGTTTGACTCCGTCGATATTCCTTTTCCTCGAAATCTTGAAATAGGCATAAAACAACAAATCTGGGCTGGGCCTCCGGTTAATAGGTTAGTCCCAAAAATAATATAAAAGTGGGTAATAAAGCTCAATATTGCCTAAAACAGTAGATAATATAGCATGGAGTAATAAAAAATTATAGATACGTTGGAGACGTATCAAGCATCCCCAGGCTTAATTCCTGCTCGTCCTCGAGTAGGTAAATGATAAAAAAGATAATTTTTGATGTGGAATGCTACTTGGCATAATTTCAATGTAATTCTCCTTAATTGTGGTATGAATTTTCAGATTCGAAAGATTCAAGACAAAAGTTTAATATTGACGTGAGAACAATAATACTTCAAGCATGCTAACAAAGCAATTATGTCTTCTCAAAATAACATGGCCAAAGAAAGTTATCCCTACAAAATCATATAGTCTGGCTATGGTCTATCTTCACCACACAAAGTATTTAAATCATGCACAACCCCGATGACAAGCCAAGCAATTGTTTCATACTTTTGACATTCTAAAAACTTTTTCAATCTTCACGCAATACATGAGCGTGAGCCATGGACATAGCACTATAGGTGGAATAGGATGGTGGTTGTGGAGAATAAGAAAAGGAGAAGATAGTCTCACGTCAACTAGGCGTATTAACGGGCTATGGAGATGCCCATCAAAAGATATCAATTTGAGTGAGTAGGGATTGCCATGCAACGGATGCACTAGAGCTATAAGTATATGGAAGCTCAACAAAAGAAACTAAGTGGGTGTTAATCCAACTCGCTTGCTCACGAAGACCTAGGGCATTTTGAGGAAGCCCATCATTGGAATATACAAGCCAAGTTCTATAATGTAAAATTCCCACTAGTATATGAAAGTGACAACATAGGAGACTCTCTATCATGAAGATCACGGTGCTACTTTGAAGCACAAGTGTGGCCAAAGGATAGTAGCATTGCCCCTTCTCTCTTTTTCTCTCATTTTATTTATTTATTATTTTTATTTGGACCTTTTCTCTTTTTTTATGGCCTCTTTTTTTCTTTTTTTTCTTTTTTTATTTTTTTCGTCCGGAGTCTCATCCCGACTTGTGGGGGAATCATAGTCTCCATCATCCTTTCCTCACTGGGACAATGCTCTAATAATGATGATCATCACACTTCTATTTACTTACAACTCAAGAATTACAACTCGATACTTAGAACAAAATATGACTCTATATGAATTCCTCCGGCGGTGTACCGGAATATGCAATGATTCATGTATGAAAGAATTATGAACGGTGGCTTTGCCACAAATACGATGTCAACTACATGATCATGCAAAGCACTATGACAATGATGGAGCGTGTCATAATAAATGGAGCGGTGGAAAGTTGCATGGCAATATATCTCGGAATGTCTATGGAAATGCCATGATAGGTAGGTATGGTGGCTGTTTTGAGGAAGATATATGGTGTGTGTGTATGATACCGGCGAAAAGTGCACGGTATTAGAGAGGCTAGCAATGGTGGAAGGATGGGAAAAAGTGTGTATAATCCATGGACTCAACATTAGTCATAAAGAACTCACATACTTATTGCAAAAATCTACAAGTTATCAAAGCAAAGTATTACGCGCATGCTCCTAGGGGGATAGATTGGTAGGAAAATACCATCGCTCGTCCCCGACCACCACTCATAAGGAAGACAATCAATAAATAAATCATGCTCCGACTTCATCACATAACGGTTCACCATATGTGCATGCTACGGGAATCACAAACTTTAACACAAGTATTTCTCAAATTCACAACTACTCAACTAGCATGACTCTAATATCACCATCTTCAGATCTCAAAACAATCATCAAGCATCAAACTTCTCTTAGTATTCAACACACTCATAAGAATTCTTACAAATCTTGTATGCTTAGCATATTAGGATTATTTAAGCAAATTACCATGCTATTTAAGACTCTCAAAATAATATAAGTGAAGTATGAGAGTTCATCTATTTCTTCAAAATAAAACTACCACCATGCTCTAAAAGATATAAGTGAAGTACTACAACAATAACAAAAACTACTCCGAAAGATATAAGTGAAGATCAATGAGTAGTCGAATAGTTATGCAACTATGCGAAGACTCTCTCATTTAATAATTTCAGATCTTGGTATTTTATCCAAACATCAAGCAAAACAAAATAAAATGACATTGCAAGGATAGCACAACTCATGTGAAGAAGCAAAAACTTAGGCTCAACCGATACTAACCGATAGTTGTTGAAGAAGAAAGGTGGGATGCCTACCGGGGCATCCCCAATCTTAGATACTTGAGACTTCTTGAAATATTATCTTGGGGTGCCTTGTGAATCCCCAAGCTTGAACTTTTGTGTCTCCTTAATCCCTCTCATATCATGGTTTCTCTTTTTATCAAAAGCTCCATTCACAACAAACTCAACAAGAACTCGTGAGGTAGGTTAGTATAAACCAATGAAAAACCTTATCATTTTCTACTGTAAAAAATCACTAACATTATGATTCAAAATTGCATACTAAATGCCTCTGCATATTTAATACTCATATCCTTAAATATAATCATTAAACAAGCAAACATATGCAAACAATGCAAACATAACAGCAATCTGCCAAAACAGTACAGTCTGTAAAGAATGCAAGATTCATCATACTTACCTAACTCAAAAAATTATGAACTAAAATTCCCACTGTAATAAATTTATCAGAGCTCAATATGCAAAAATATTAAACATTATACCACTCTCTGACTTTTCTAGGGAATTTTTGCAACAGCGGTAAACTTTCTGTTTTCAAACAGCAACATGTATACTAGCAAAATAAGCATGGCAAAGGCTATCCTTGACTTTTTTATTGAAACTAAAGATGAAAAACATTATTATAACTAACATCAAGAAAATAGTAAGAAAATAAAATGATGCTCCAAGCAAAACACATATCATGTGGTGAATAAAAATATAGCTCCAAGTAAAGTTACCGATGAACGAAGACGAAAGAGGGGATGCCTTCCAGGGCATCCCCAAGATTAGACACTTGGTTATCCTTGAATATTACCTTGAGGTGCCTTGGTAATCCCCAAGCTTAGGCTCTTGCCTTATTCCATAGTCCATCGAATCTTTACCCAAAACTTGAGAACTTCACAACACAAAACTTAACAGAAAACTTGTAAGCTCCTTTAGCGAAAGAAAAAAAACACCACTTCAAGGTACTGTAATAAACTCATTATTTATTTATATTGGTGTTAAACCTACTGTATTCCAACTTCTCTATGGTTTATATACTATTTTACTAGCCATAGATGGATCAAAATAAGCAAACAACACACGAAAAACAGAATCTGTCAAAAACAGAACAGTCTGTAGTAATCTGTATCAAACGTATACTTCTGGAACTCCAAAAATTCTAAAATAACTTGGTGGACCTGAGGAATTTGTCTAGTAATCATATGCAAAAAGAATCAACTAAATATCACTCTCCAGTAAAATGTTGAAGCTAATCTCGTGAGCGCTAAAGTTTTTGTTTTTTACAGCATGATCATAAAGACTTCACCCAAGTCTTCCCAAAGGTTCTACTTGGCACAAACACTAAATAAAACATAAAAACACATCTAAACAGAAGCTAGATGGATTATTTATTCCTAAACAGAACCAAAAATAAAGAAACTAAAATAAAATTGGGTTGCCTCCCAACAAGCGCTAACGTTTAACAACCCTAGCTAGGCATGATGATTTCAATGATGCTCACATAAAAGATAAGAATTGAAACATAAAGAGAGCATCATGAAGAATATGACTAGCACATTTAAGCCTAACCCACTTCCTATGCATAGGGATTTTGTGAGCAAACAACTTATGGGAACAATAATCAACTTGCTTAGGTAGGTAAAACAAGGATAACTTCAAGATTTTAAGCACATAGAGAGGAAACTTGATATTATTGCAATATGTAGAAGCATATGATCCTCTCTCATAAGAATTTTCAGTAGCATCATGAATGAATTCAACAATATAACCAGCACCTAAAGCATTCTTTTCATGATCTACTTGCATAGGAATTTTACTGCTCTCCACATAAGCAAAAATCTTCTTATTCGGAATAATAGTGGGAGCAAACTCAACAAAATAACTATCATATGATTGAGAATTAAGATCAAGATGACAAGTTTCATGGTTATCACTATTCTTTAAAGCATACGTGTCATCACAATAATCATAGATAGGAGGCATGCTTTCATCATAGTAAATTTGCTCATCAAAGCTTAGGGGACAAAAAATATCATCTTCATCAAACATAGCTTCCCCAAGCATGTGGCTTTGCATATCATTAGCATCATGGATATTCAAGGAGTTCATACTAACAACATTGCAATGATGCTCATCATTCAAGTATTTAGTGCCAAATATTTTAATGCATTCTTCTTCTAACACTTCGGCACAATTTTCTTTTCCATCATACTCACGAAAGATATTAAAAAGATGAAGCGTATGTGGCAAACTTAATTCCATTTTTTTGTAATTTTCTTTTATAAACTAACTAGTGCTAAAACAAGAAACAAAAAGATTCGATTGCAAGATCTGAAGATATACCTTCAAGCACTCACCTCCCCGGCGACGGCGCCAGAAAAGAGCTTGATGTCTACTACACAACCTTGTTCTTGTAGACGTTGTTGGGCCTCCAAGTGCAGAGGTTTGTAGGACAGTAGCAAATTTCCCTCAAGTGGATGACCTAAGGTTTATCAATTCGTAGGAGGCGTATGATGAAGATGGTCTCTCTCAAGCAACCCTGCAACCAAATAACAAAGAGTCTCTTGTCTCCCCAACACACCCAATACAATGGTAAATTGTATAGTTGCACTAGTTCGCCGAAGAGATGGTGATACAAGCGCAATATGGATGGTAGATATAGGTTTTTGTAATCTGAAAATATAAAAACAGCAAGGTAACTAATGATAAAAGTGAGCGTAAACGATATTGCAATGATAGGAAACAAGGCCTAGGGTTCATACTTTCACTAGTGCAAGTTCTCTCAACAATAATAACATAATTGGATCACATAACTATCCCTCAACATGCAACAAAGAGTCACTCCAAAGTCACTAATAGTGGAGAACAAACGAAGAGATTATGGTAGGGTACGAAACCACCTCAAAGTTATTCTTTCCAATCAATCTGTTGGGCTATTCCTATAAGTGTCACAAACAGCCCTAGAGTTCGTACTAGAATAACACCTTAAGACACAAATCAACCAAAACCCTAATGTCACCTAGATACTCCAATGTCACCTCACGTATCCGTGGGTATGATTATACGATATGCATCACACAATCTCAATTCATCTATTCAAACCAACACATAGAACCTCAAAGAGTGCCCCAAAGTTTCTATCGGAGAATCACGACGGAAACATGTGCCAACCCCTATGCATAGGTTCATGGGCGGAACCCGCAAGTTGATCACCAAAACATACATCAAGTGAATCACGTGATATCCCATTGTCACCACAGATATGCACGGCAAGACATACATCAAGTGTTCTCAAATCTTTAAGGACTCAATCCGATAAGATTACTTCAATGGGAAAACTCAATCCATTACATGAGAGAAGAGGGGGAGAAGAAACATAAGATCCAACTATAATAGCAAAGCTCGCGATACATCAAGATCATGCCAAATCAAGAACACGAGAGAGAGAGAGAGAGATCAAATACATAGCTACTGGTACATACCCTCAGCCCCGAGGATGAACTACTCCCTCTTCATCATGGAGAGCGCCGGGATGATGAAGATGGCCACCGGTGAGGGTTCCCCTCTCCGGCAGGGTGCCGGAACAGGGTCCCGATTGGTTTTTGGTGGCTCTGGAGGTTTTGCGGCGGAACTCCCGATCTAATCTCTGTTCTGGAAGTTTTACGATACTTAGGTATATATGGGTGCAGGGGGTACGTCGGTGGACCGAAGGGGGGCCACGAGGCTGGGGGCGCGCCCCCACCCTCGTGAGCACCTCCCTTATTTCCTGACGTGCACTCCAAGTCCATCGGGTGGCTTTCCTTCCAAAATAACTTCTCAAGTTGATTTCGTTCCGTTTGACTCCGTCGATATTCCTTTTCCTCGAAATACTGAAATAGGCATAAAACAACAAATCTGGGTTGGGCCTCCGGTTAATAGGTTAGTCCCAAAAATAATAAAAAAGTGGGTAATAAATCCCAATATTGCCTAAAACAGTAGATAATATTGCATGGAGCAATCAAAAATTATAGATACGTTGGAGCGTATCATGATCACAAAACTACCTTCAAAGGAGTCATACCAGGTGTAGGGCCCATTTGCAGGGCTCAATCGTCATAGCAGAGGTTGTCTTCGGATCAGGACAACTTTGAAGCGAAGAGTTGATCTTGATATAAATGCCTTCGATGTGGCTAATACGCCTTTGCTCGGACGGTGCATTTGCTCAATTCAATGCGGTTCCACTATGCTTATCTCAAGCTCAAGATGCGGACCACGTGGTGTCATAGCAGTTAATGGAAACCTGAGGCGCTCCCTCCATGCAGGAGCACAGCTGCCTAGACGGAAGTACAAGCGCCTTTTTCAAGCGAGAACTTTAATTCGTAAGCTCCGGACAACATCAAGCGAGTCGGACTACTCTGCAACAGGACAGTCCCTTCGTCGAAGCTCGACTAATTTGGCCTCCGTCCGGTCCGACCTAATGGCGGGTTCGTACCATGGATACATAATTATGCACTAAAAATACCATGGGCTGAGGCGGACATAACGAGATATGGTCCATAATACTGACTCGACCTCCCCTACACACATACTTTCACTTTTCTTTTCATCCTTTTCGAGGTTTCTTTTTCACAAGCCTTTCTGATGGCACGATCATCGGTCCTCTCGAGATAGATACCTGTCTGACTAGAAGCATTGGCGTATAAAGGGAACCTCTAGGTCGTATTTTGCGACCACTCTACCTGTTTGAGGACCCATACGCAGCTCTCCTTGGTCGCGGCATGTTAAATAGCCACTGTTGCTTATCGGACTACTTGTACAAATCGCTTTGGCGTATTAATCAAACTATAATGGAAACAGATTGCGGCCCAACTTCCATGGCACTAGCTTACTACTTCTCTTGATAATCTTATCATTTGCACCGATACACTTTGGTATGCCTTAATTAGCGAGCTTCATTGCACCCATACTACGGCAACAAAGTCGAACACTTTTCTGGTATAGTTCGGCTTTGAATTTAGCATTATATGCATTGGCTCGAATCATGTCTTTGGTCAATAGTTGGGTTGCGGCTCCACCTGCTTACTACCTTACGTTCCGCTATATCGGCTAGGGTAGTAAAGGGAGAAATCTTCTCGATTGTGTCTGGTTTATCTGGATGAGCACCTCGGTAAGAAAGCGAAAACTGAACTGTCATGATGCGGGCGTGGGCAATCAGCTCCTCGGAGGTTACAAATCTTTTGCGATTTTTTCGCATTATCGCGACGAATCGGTCTTTACCCGATCAGTATTTACAACACCTAGTTGGATTCACAAAATACTAGGGCTGCGCCTAAATTTCTATTGTCAAACTCCAATGGCTAAGTGAGGTGATAAAGCCACAAAGTCCGATTGCCTGGTTCGTTCGCTAAATACCTCCTTCAGGACCAAACCTTTGGATCAAGAGTGTTTAGATTCCATCCGAACACCCACATACTATCTACGATGGGGCTGTCAAGGCTGAAGGCCAACTCTCGGGTTAATAAAACGACCGCACATGAGGTAAATTTAAAAAAAATAAACAAGCATTATATTACATATCAGCTCTGTTTCATACTACAACAGGATAACATGGATGCATTCATTCGAAGATAATGTCCTTAGCACATTGCTCCGCTACAATCGGGGATCCCTCGGGACATCGTCAAAATATCACTTGGCGTCACGGTGCTCCTTGCCCTCGGGCGTTCCTCGATCATGAGCTTGATGACATTCATCTTCACGGACTACACCTTGACGACGGAGAGCCATCCGCACTTTTCGATACAAACCGACAGCTTGATGGCGTCAAGCGAGGGCATGCATTTACAACCGCTTCACGAGCTTTGAAGTAACTCTGGGTATGGCTTGGCCGTACGACCAGATTATCAAATCCTTGAGGCTGGATTCGGCCACCCTATGCGGTTCGACCAACTATTTTAGCAGGTAAGCTAAAGGGCATCGAATGTTACGGCGCAGGTATTGCGCCCAGAACACTTCTCGTCGAGCTCCCTCTTGGCTCGGAAGAATTCTGCAGCGTCGGCAACACTCTGGCGGTAAATCCGCAAGCAGCTCTGGAGAACTCAAATCGGGTTAGTAAGAATACCTCTTCTTCACATACTTTGCATAATAAAAGCCTTACCGCCGCAATTTTCCTGGCCTCCTGGATTTCACGGAGGCGCCCGACTTCGACCGGGCATGGCGCCCGATTTAATCGTACACTAATCATGCCGCAAATGTATGCGATCAAGATCGAGACTCAGGAAGATATCACAACACAACTCTACAAATAAAATAAGTCATACAAGCATCATAATACAAGCCAGGGCCTCGGGGCTCGAATACAAGTGCTCGATCATAGGCAGAGTCGTGATTGAGCAACAATATCTGAAGTCTGGACATAAGTTAAACAAGTCGCCTTAAGAAGGCTAGCACAAACTGGGATCTGAGATCGAAGAGGAGCATGCCTCCTGCAGGATCCTCCTAGCTATCCCTGCAGAGTAAATCGTCGAGCTGCGCATAGTAGTAGAGCACCTCCGAGTAGTAGTCGTCATCGTGGCGGTGGCGTGCAGCTCACGGACTCCATCGTCCACGATTGCAGCAATCGAGTAGAGGTAGGGGAAAAGGGGAACAAGGCAACCGTGAGTACTCATCCAAAGTACTCGTCAAAGCAAAGAACTACACTACATATGCATGGATATATGTGTAAAGGGCCATATCGATGGGTGAAGGCTGCAGAATGCGAGAATAAGAGGGGATAGATAGTCTTAGAAGACTAAACCCACGGACACTGTCTTCTGCAGCCAGTGAGGAGAGCAATCTGAAGTCCTCAAGTAACATCACATAGCAATAATCCTACCAGCGATCCCTCCTCATATCCACGAGAGAGGCGACCACCGGTTGTATCACGGCACTTGGAAGGTGTGTTTTATCAAGTATCCGGTTCTGGTTGTCATAAGCTCAGGTACAACTCCATGTCGTCCTGTTACTGAAGATCCGGCTATCCGAATAGATTAACTTCCCTGCGAGGGTGCACCATCTTACCATGCCTGGCAGTCCCATTTGGCGGACACACTTTCTGGGTCATGCGGCGGCGGAAGATCAACTGCGTCGCAGCCCACCTGAGGCAGAGAGAGGCCAACACGCTGGTCTAAACCTAAAGCCTTGTGAGTGCAGGCCTTGCTTTGAGCACACCTGCGTTCGCGTCTGGCGAGGAGCGAGACCTAGCCTAGCGGCGTTCAGTCCAATCCGGCCGGCGCCCGCTCGTCATTGACGTCAAAGTGCTTGGGCGATACCACGGCGGGATACCCATAACTTCTCCCGGCGTAGATGGTTAGTGCGTATAAGCTCGTAGCCAACTCAGATCAAATACCAAGACCTCGTTAAGCGTGTTAAGTATCACGAGCATGACGAGGCAGGGCCAACCTCTCTCCTAAGCGGTCTCAACCTGCTGCAACCGCTCGCCTCAAAGATCCACTCGCGGGTGCTCCATCGGCCGACCGACTTTACTCTCCACATGTATCATGTATAAGTATATAGTATATACTGTGATCACCTCTTTCGGTGATCACGGCCCGATAATATATTGCAAGCGGCGGACAAGAATGTAGGGCCCGCAGGATGAATGTACTAGCATCCTATACTAAGCATATAGGATTGCGGTAAAGTAACTCTTGATAGTAACAAGACGGGCTATGCATCAGGATAGGTATAAGCGAAGCGGTAACATGCTACACTACTCTAATGCAAGCAGTATAGAGAAAGTAAGCGATATCTGGTGATCAAGGGGGCTTGCACTGGTTGCTCACAGCAGAGAGAGGTCGTCGACACCATAGTCGAGCTAGCACGCAGCGAATGATCGGTCTCGTAGTCTCACAGGAGAGAAGAGGGAAGAAACAATGAATACCAAGTAAGCAGATGCATATCGATGCATGACATGACAAATGGCGATGCTAGGCGTGCCCTAAAGTGGTATGAGGTAGTCTTTGGTTAAGAAACATGTCAGGAAAATATTCCGGTGTTTAAGTCGTTTTCGAGCGGAAGGGCGGAGGGGAAAGTTGCAGGTTCGATAGGTTAGGGGTGTGTGGCGGACGAGGCAATTGCGTGTCGGATTGATCACGTCGTTCGAGCAACTTTCATGTTGAAAATATTTTAATCGATTCACGGATTAAAGATATGATTTTTAAAGATTTTATTAATTTACTGGAATTTAATTTATTAATTAATTAATTGAAAAATGGAATTATAATGTCGGCATGATGTCATCTTAGCGTCGCAGTCATCGAGGTTGACTTGGTCAACGACATGTAGGTCCCGTTAAATGGGTGGTGTTAGTTAATTAAGTGATAGTTAATTAAGTTAATTAGCCATTAGGTTAATTAATCGGATTAATTAAATTAATTATTTACTTAATTAATTAATTAATTTTATTCATTTTTATTAATTATATTTATTTAATTTCCTTTTCTTTTCTTTTATCAAAAAACATTACAGGGGTGGGGCCCCATGTCATAAGCGAGGTGCCCAGTCAAACTAGTAGAGTCAGCAATTACGGCGAAGGGCTGGGCCTGATCAGTCTTGACGGTGGCCCGGTCGGCCACGTCGGCGGCCGTTAGAGGCTCCGTGGGCGTTCCTTGGCCGGGCCGGACCTCGCGGAATCGTCGTCCCGCGACCAAAAGGCATGGTGGAGTGCGCGTTCGAAGGTGGGGAGGACGCCGCGTCCGCCATCGTGTAAGGCATGGCGGACTCGGCGAGCTGAGCGCCGCCGGCGAGGCCCGAGGCGGCGGGTGGTTGGTCGCGCCGAAGCGCTCTGAGGCCGGGGGCTTCTTGGCGGCAGCTGAGCACCTGAGCTCGGCCCGTGACCATTTAGTCACCGGGGGCGCCAGCGGCAGAGATCCTGACGAAGCGTCCGGGTGTGGCGTGTTCGCGGGGCTGCGGCTTCGGCGAGAAGAAAGAAGAGGCGAAACGTTCCGTGCTCGGTGTGAGAAGAAGTCCGAGGAGGAGGTCGCGCGAAATGGCGGGCGGCGAAGCATGATGGTGGCGCTTCAGGAGAGACGAGGAAGAGGGATCCACAGGGGGAAGAGCTCACGCAGGCGCGGTCTCGGGAAAGCGGGCTCGGGGCGGTCAGGCGACGGCGAGGAGGAGAAGCGAGGAGGCGCTTCAGCCGAGGCGGATCAGGCGAGGTGGTCGTCGAGGCCAGGCGATGAAGAGGCCAGGCGCCTGAGCAGTGGTCGGGGAGGAGGGAGGAGGTGAGGTCGGGCGGCGTGGCGTCCGAAGCGATGGGATCGGCGGATCCAGATCCGGTCGGCGAGGAGGAAGGAGGAGGATCGGGGAATGGGTGCGGGCTAGGGTTTGAGCCGGGAGGGATAAGGAGTGAGGGGTTGGGCGGGCCGGGCTTGGCCCAGTTGGGCAGATGGGGTTTTCTCCCCTCTCCTTTTTTTGTTTTCTTTATCTTTTCTTATTTTTTTCTTTCTTTCTTTTACTGTTTAATTTAATTAATCTATCTAGACACTTTATAAAAATGTGTACCCCACCATAATTAACTTTGTAATATTTGACAACCCGAACATTTTAGTTTAATTTTGAAAACTTTTATTGCTTGCCTATGTTTTTAATTTGAATTTGAACGGGTTGAATCAGCGTGAGTTTAATCCACGATGTAAGGTGGCGATGGCATCATTAGCGAGGATTCTTGTAGCAATTATCCGGGTGTTACAGGCGTCTTGTGCGCTTTAGCGGGCCTTGGCAAGTTTGGACTCTTGATACGCAAACTTGCCCCAAGGACTGCATTTCTTCACAGCGATCCTAGAGCTCCCTGGACCTCACCAACCACGGCCTCGTGTTTTCACGGTGGCTTGCTCCTTTGCCACTTTCTTTTGGGCCTCGACCAGCGCCTTCTTGAGGGTCTCCACCTCATCGCCCGCCCTACAAATACCATGGCGTTATAGTCAACATAAATCCTTAATCCTTTCCTAAATAAAGAAGGTCATTACATACCTTGCTTCTCCTCTGATTGCTTCTTCAATCGGCGATCTCTTCCTCGGCTCGCTCGAGTTCTGCTTGATGGGAGATTTTGGCAGCGAAGTCGCAGCCGATGGCGACACCTGCTTATTCACATAAGACATATATGGTTAGTCTCTGCGAAAATTATTTGATCCTCTGTCGGATTTTCTTTCAGGAACACAGGTGAGTCTCGAAGACTCTTGTCTATCTTTGTGACATTCTCTTTACATAATTAAGTAAGCTTACCTCAAAGCCATTAGAAGGCTTGTGCATGCTTGGTCAGTCCGCTCGTTGCGGTGAATCCTCTCAACTACCATACCCATGAGGATGCGGTGTTCCTCAAAAATGGAAGCACTTGGCGCTTCCAGGTAGAGTATCCGGTGCCTACGGATAGACGGCAGAGAGCACCGGTGGAATCAATGCATCTCCTTCTTTGAAGGAGGTTGCTTGCGGATACAGGAGCCATATAGGTCTCAGAGTTGTACTCGACTGAGGGCCGAATCAGATATAGTTCCCCGCCGCCGATCTCCATGAGGATTTGTTCCCCCATGTCCGTCAGTGAGGCTTTACCTCTGCGCTGCCTTGACGGCCTCCTCGTCTCTCCTGATGCAGGATCCTGGGAAAACACCTCGGTGTCATCCATGGCCACAGGAGAGGCCGCGCGGAGGACTCGCTGTCCATCACCTTGGGTCTAGTGAATTCCCGAAGATGAGATCGCTCGAGAGTCGAGCGAGCCGGAATGCAAGTGCATGATTCAACATGTTAAAACTATGAAGTAAAAAGGCTGGATACACTAATATGTCGAGTCCTTGAATACTCGCGATTTGGCCAGGGGATTATCTCGGGGCGCCACTGCAGGCTCTTTGTCGATGTCCCAGCGGAGTTATCATGAGAGACCTTCCCGTCTTGGGCGCCTCGGCCTCAGGGCAGCGTGGAGGCTGCCCTTTTCCTCCTTCCCCTCGAGAGGGATTAATTCTCTCCTCCTCTGGTGTCATCCTCGGCGATGGAGGGTGAGTCTCAGTGTCTTGAGACGTCACATCAGAGCGCCCTTGCCCAGCGGAGTCACGCAGGTCCCCTTGGCCTTTCTTGGCCTTCTTCTGCGCCTTTGGTAGGAGTGCGGAACCAACATCTTAAGTGAGAGCGGGATGGCTGGTTCCTTGGGTAATAGAGGCCGGATCTTGAATCCGCTCTGCCTTCTTTATCCAACTCTGAAAGAATAAATTGGGAAGCTTAGACATCTTCCTTGGTATGCAAGTAAAGATCGCCTTGAAATACGGAAAACTTACCGCACTAGCGAGATGGGCAGGTCGTGCCCGCGGTCTTGATCGTTGCGGCCCGCGTCTCGTTAGGCGAAGAGCACCTTCGGATGTCTTCTTGCATAGTTCGAAGAACCGTTGCAAAGTCACGGTGCTCGGCGGATCGAACTCCATAGATGGCAAGCCGACTACGGCATGGAAGGATTCGTGACTGGCATCACTTGGATCACGTTGATGAAGCTTAGCGTTCTTTTCCACCATGGTCTGGATGCTTTTTGGCGTCCGCATGCATGTCACCTCTCGTCAAATGAAGCCCATTTCGGGCTCTTTTCTGCCAGGAGGTGGCGCATTGTGGCTCCGTCTGAGAATTGGAACCGCGGCCCAGTGCGTCGCGAGGCTCGTGATGTAGAACCATAGTTACTGCCACCCGACGGTTTACAAAAAAGGTACATTGGGCCATGTAACATTGGGCATGTTTTGTCACCATGGCGCCTCACGCTTACATCATGCATGTAGCCATCCACCACCTTCGGCTTCACATTGATAATCTCGAGCCACGATCCGAGAGTGGGGTGGGATACTGCAGGAAGGCCTCGCTACGGTAATAAATGCCGAGATGTTGAGGAAGGAGTTGAGGGGCCGATCATGGAAATCCAGCCCGTAGTAGAACATGAGTCCATGAGACGAATGTGTGGAAGGAATCCCAACCTTCAGACGAAATGGGGATGAACACTACCCTCCACTACAAAAAATACCTTCAGTGATGATCGTGTTTGTCACGGTTGGTCACGTTTTACATCATGCATGTACATCCATGACAAATTTATAACAGAATCAAGATAGTCATACATACGTCATAGAAGTGTTTCATGACATTACAAAATTATCATCACGAGTGTCCACTTCCATGACGATAAATCATGGCGTCACGGAAGGGCTTTACGTCAGGGTGACCGCATTGACAGCCACCACGAACGCCGTTAAGCTATCGTCTGGTTTTGGATCAATAACCGTTAACAGCCCCGACCAATGGGGATTTTCCACGTGTGAAATCATCATTGGCTGGAGAGGGCTACGTGTCGATAATAAGCTCGCAGATTGGGACAGATGTCATCCACTCATTGGACCCAAGCGCCTGTGATACTACGCATCGACCACGTGTGCGACTAGCGAGGCCCATTCCTATGGAAAGGCCGACCCGTTTGACAGTCGAGGTGGCGGGCCGACCCACGACAACGCTTGTTAATGGCATGTTACGCATATAACCAATTACAGCCCGCTAACCCGAGGCCCGTTTCGGCCTATTCGATTAGGCCCGATGGCGTCATCTAGGCCGTCAATGTAATTCAGCCCATTTTAACTGGCGCATGTATTTCCCATAGCGTCTTTTCGGCCCATATGAGGCCCTTAGTAACCCTCGATTTATAACGGCCGTGGTAAAACTGGCCCGTAATGAACAATGTATCACTTTATACCCATTAACGGCCCATTATTCAGGTTGGGCGTTTCCATCATGTTATCTTTCGGCCTTCTCGGGCCCATTATTCTTGACTCATTTCCGGCATTCATTTACTTACTGACCGTTCTTGTCATTTTTCTACATAGGCCAAAATTCAGCCCGTAGTTCTGATCGGCCCGTTTGTATGCCCGATGTCGGTGGGCGTTTCCATAGCGTCATCAAAATCTGACCCGATTAACGGCGGCCCGTTATGGTGAACCGCCATGAGCGGACGATTTCAACTCTAACCTTTGTTCGGCCATAATGTGGTACTGTTATTGGCCCATGTTTGGCTAACCGATCATATGGCCGTTGAAGGCTCATGATGATCTGACCGTAGAGAGCCATTGTCTCGACCGTATAAGGCCCATTGTTTCTACGCCTCGTAGAAGGTCCATTGTTTCTACGGCCCGTAGGAGGCCCACGTTAACTGTAGTAAATATGTAGCCCATGGTTAATGTGGCTTAGTTTTAAAAAATAGGTTATTACGGTACCACGGCAAACCACGGAAAAATAGCTGCAACGACTACAAGTAAACAAATAAACAAGATAATAAGGAAATAAATAAGCAAGCAACTTCAGCTGAAGCTATGGCGACTATTACATATTACATCCACTTTGGGCATCAAAGTTCGCATACCGGTGGAAATATAAGGAACACCCTACACTATACAAAAATGGCTTGCTGTTTTCTTGAGCTGAGGCTGCACACGTAGAGACAAATTTTGTATCGCACAAAACAAATTACAACTATAAAACAAAAGGAAGGTTGACATAAAAGTTAATAGTCTAGAAGATAAATGCACCACGGAAGTTGAAGCTTAGTTCATTTGACCTTTGAATATTACGTTTTCATCTTTGTATTGTTCGATGGAGCACCATAACCTTAGCTTGAGTTCTCCTAGGCTCTGAACAACATAGCAAATGTCGATAGTCGGTTTCAAAACCATGCATATCTTGATAACATCGAACAATGTCTCTCCTTGTTTCACAAAGGGACTCTGTTAGCGAATGGACTGGATTATGCAGGCCTTGAGATACAACATTGTTTGAGCTTGCATATCTTGATCATGAGGCAGTTTGGACGAGATTGCCTTAACAACCAACCCAACATTCTGCGAGAGCGATGCTTTTGGCCTTTATGAGTGGACAGTCTTGACCCACAGCGACAGAGGCGACATTGTGGTTATAGTTGCCTCGCTACGCTTGGAAGGTGGCGGTTCCACCATTTTCCACAGCTAAGCTAAAAGTTGAGGTTTTACATTAGTAGTAACATAACGGAATATATTAAGGAGGCAGCAAAACCAAACAAAATAGCTGGTCTATATACATAACTTATTACGGGTGAACCCATATAAAATATTAGTTGTATTTTATTGCAAAGTGCATCACAAAACCAGGTTCCAAACATATGACCATGTACCATAAGCTAGAAGATAAAGAGAGCGAAGTTTATATCTACGGTAAGCATAGTATGACATCAAGGGAATATCACTCCTCTCTTTTAAACCTTGTAGGTGCAATGATACGCTAAGACAATTGTGTATAAAATTTAAAGAGTAATAGACATTGGTTGCAAACCATGTAGTTCAAGGCACAAGTCGGAGGAAGTAGTAGTTAAAAGGCATGAGGATTAAGGACTTACAAGCGGCTTTGACTGGTGTGAGTCATGCCCTTCTTCTTGTTGGTGTGAGCAGTCCTTGAAGATTTCCACAACTTATTTGGTTCGGTACTTTTGGTCCTTGTGGGCTTTCCTCGCATTTGGAACAAGTCAATATAGATCTGATAATATGGTACAGCAAAGAGTGAAACAACGAGCTAATTACAAGAGCCTCGCGATTATGCAATATAGCTTCGAGATCACTGTAGATACATTGAATTTCACTTTCATACAGTTGGCCTTGTTCTTTGACCAGCTCACCTACAAGAAGATAGATTTGTGTGTCCCATTCATAAATAGGACTTCAACATGTGATCTGATCACATATATATAATGTACTGATACTTGGATCGGACCCGGGTGTTTAACGAGGCCTCTCGAGTCTTCATCAGATATATTTTCCACACGGAGATGTTTGGGCAAGTTCACTTTGTATGCTTGCCTTCAAAGTGAGTTTTCCTCAAGTTATCACCGATAATGTCCTGAGCGAGACTTGAAAACATGGGTGCAAGCATGTCGGTTGCATGATCTCGGCTATCCAACTTGAACCTCATCTATTGAAAATTATAGAGTCTCATTATCAGCAACCTAGAAAGTATTGGATAGAGCAAGGCGATATTACTAGTTTACATGCGATTGTTGCAGGAGCAGGAGTCCCAGACTTGCCGCTGCTGACTGCGGCGTGGTGGCTCAAGGGGGCCCACATCACCGGTCCATCACGGCCCATCTTCATCAACACAAGCTCAAGACCCTCGCGAGGAGCCAAGCCTCATGAGGCCAGGCGATGAGGAGCCTCCTCAGCACAACCTCATCAGCTTTTGGCTCGCGAGGGCCCGGAGAGATCAAGCGGGGTACCTCACGAGGTGCCCATGGCATAACCATGAACCAAGGGCGCCGAAGCGCAGCCTGCGCCAGCATGTGATGTCCTCCTTTCCTCTTTGGTGCAAAGGGAGCAAGCGCTTGACCGAGAGCATCAAGCAAAAGGCGTCCATTCGATGCAACAAGACCAAGACTAGTCAACAGCGGGAAGGAAGTCATTGTGGAGCCCAAGCAGTCACCACGAGAGCCTTTGTGAGCCGAGGACCATCTTTAGTCAGGATAAGTGTACCAGATGTTCCCGTTCAAAATGGCCAATTGTTGGCACCCTTCCCGCTCAATATTTGGGAAGAGGCCCAGGGCCTTTGCCTATAAATAGGACTAGCCACCCACAGGGTAGAAGGAGCTGGGATCAGCAGACTGAGAGGGACTGAACTCCCCCCAGCAGTTCATCGCCCCGGCCAAGAACAGACCCTCATGAGCTGCTATTCCTTGTATTATTCATCACCATCAGCCCAAGAGGCAATCCACCACACCACAGACTAGGTAGGGTATTACACCACAATGGTGGCCAGAACTAAGTATATTCTTATGTCTCTTATGTTGTTCCTTTAGTAGTTTAGATCCTAGCGGTGGCGTGAGAGTGCAGTAGGTAGAGGCGAGATTCGCGCGCGCAGTGTTCGAACCTCAGGTCTGCGGAACACTGAAATCCGACATTTGGCTCACCCGGGTAGGGGTGCCCAGGATCCTATACGCCACTTTGAGTCCCGTCACATCGTCATCATCATGTCCGGCGACCAGTAGCAGCAGTCCCTAGGCGGCTTGGCCGCATACCTTGAGCCCCTTCGCCTCTGGCGACCCATGCCCGAGGCAGCTCGCATGATCCCATAGCCCTTCTGGCCAGGCAGACCTTGAGACGAGCCGACAACTCTCACGCCCATGGCGAGGCGTGACGGCGAGCCTCCAACCACGCCCTTGGCAGCCGTACACCAGCCGAGCCAGGCGATCTCGAGGCGCGCTCACGGTGGCAGGAGGCTCTGTAGTCTTGAGCTCTTGGGAAGGCGGCATGACGTCTGCCTAGGCAGGTGGCGAGCTCTGGGCTTTGCCGCCTCGAGGCTCACCCCTTTGCACCTGCTCCCACCTCAGGTCGGGGGCCAGCAGAGGCTCCACATGCGGCCCATGAGCCCCAAGGCTACTCAACGCCGGTGGCTTCTCGGCACCGGGTGGCAGTGCAGCGCTGCCTCCGCTCCCGGCTAGCGAAGAAGGACTACCGCCGCGACCCACGGCCCCGATGGGCCATCGCGCTACCACCCCAGTGGGCGCTTCAGCAGAACTGCATGGCACGCGAGCACTATGGCTGGCAACCTTGGGATGGCGGCCCCGGAAGAATCGTCCCCACATGATGGACCAAGGGCCTGACAGGGCGAGTGAACAAGGTTGCTCTTCAGCCCGTGCATGGGGGCGGTGACAGCTGAGCTCTTCCAAGAAGCCCGTGAAGGCCCCATCGGCCACGTTAGGCGAGATTATCGGGTACCACTAATTCCTCGAGGCGGCAGGCATCGCTAATCATGCAGATCGCGGGAGGTGCAGGTCGCGCAGCGGCGGCTGCCCGCTCATGATCTCCCTACCCCTCGGAGGAGGCGTGGGGGAGCTGCGGGAGAAGGGCAAGATCGACATCACCACAGGGCGTTGAACAAAGCGTTCTCGAGGAGTAGGCCCTCTCTTTGGGGAGGTGCCTCGGGGCCTGCCCACAGCGGAGAGACCGTGGTCGTCGAGAGAACCGCTCGTGACCGCTCTACCCCATCAGCGGCATCCTGGTTTCCAGTAAATGCGTTGATGGCACTAGAGTCTTGGCTGGTAAGCGGGACCCTAAATGCAGCGATATGAAGCAAGGCGGTACACATGAAGAAGGCCGGTGCTGTGAAGCTTCGCCCGCCCTTGTGACCTCTCATGTAATAATGAGAGGGATGTACCTGCCGAGTCTCGGAGGTCTTGGCCTCGAGCCTGGGGGGCTCCCTCCGCCAGATGCAGCACTTAGCTCAGCTGGTGAGAAGGCGTCCAGAGTAGACTAGGTGCGGAATGTGCTTTTTTACTTTCATTGCTTTTCCCTTTGGTTGTCACTTTCCCCAGGCTGGATTTAAGCTGGATTCAAATTTGAGATTGCGTGTGTTAGGGAAGGGGTGCTTAAGTGTCGTTCGAGCAATCTCTCGGCGTTCGGTTACCGCCTTGCCTCAGCTGCCTCCCTCGTGAGCCCCTCATGAGCCAGGTTGAGCCTAGCTTGCGTCTGACAGGGGCTACTGCGCGCGCGCATCCTCTCGGGGAGGTTTTACTGCAGATCCTCTGAGTTCGATTAGGAGACACTTGAGGCGTCACAGCCCTCCACCCAGGCTATCTCGAGGGCCCTTGCAGGCCGAAGGTAAACTAGCCAGCCACTTGGGCCTTGAGCATGCAGGTGATATAGCATCGACTAATACACGAGAATACAAGTTTTACATGAGGCTCCCCTCCCAAAATGCTCTCACAACCGTCGGGGCAAAACCTGAGTTCTATTGCATGCAGGGTAGAAAGCAGGAGCGATCTTGTGATCGATCGGATAAATCCCCAATGCATCCTCGGGGCACCTCTGAACCGTTCTTTGGCCGCCGTCGCTCTACGCGTCGTCACCGGCGTCGTGGACAAATCCACCACACCGCCTTCATCAGCAGCCAGCCGATCACGCGTCGTTATCGGCGAAAGCGAAGGCCACTGACGAAACGTCCATATTGTCCCTCCACCCGGTCGCCCGAAGTCGTACAGGGCGGCCGAGAAATCTTGAGGCGATGTAGCGTCGAAGTCGAAGTGGAAGTCCATATTCGGAGATAGCTGAAAGCCTTGAGAAAAGCGCGCCGAAGCGGTGAGGCTCCTCTCCTCCACCAACCTATTGGCTCGACCGACGCGCCTCCAACGAGTCACCACGTCGGTGAAGAACTGAAGGTTGCCAGCGTGAATTAACTGCGTGCGGCTCGCCGACAGCCGCCTCGCAGATGTTACCCAAAGCGTGTTGGCTCTCTCCGGGCGTGGTGAGCATAGGGCGTGCTCATGCTCCGAGATCCATGACTGGCGTATCTCGTCCGCATTCTATCCGCGGCGGCCTCAGCCTCGTCCACCCGTTGGCGAAGAAAAGCACCTCGAGGCGGCCGAGAGGCCTCGGTCCAAGCGTCACCTCCTCTGCTGGCGGCCTCAAGGCAGCGGTCCTGCCTTGACCTCGGCCGGATCAACCCCAGCCTCTCCTCGAACTTCGCACTCAAGGTTCAAGTGCGCCGCCATACACTGACGCCCAACCTCCTCAGGACCACGGGCTTCCAGCGCAGCGACATCATCCTCGCCCTCGCTCACCGCTCCCTTGTTTCCCGGCGCTGCGTACTTTCTGGCCAGCAGCGTTAGCGGATTCAGCGTCAGCGCCTCCTCGCTGCTTAGCTCTGCTGGATCGCCGAGACACCTTCGCCGGCGCAAAGAACCGTCTCGCGCAGCTCCACCTGCTCCTCCGATGGCGGCGCCGGACCAAGTTCCCGCGCCGCGCTCCTCTGCTCGCCTCGCCGCGGTCAGCTTCCGAAGCCTCCTCAGCGGCAAAGCGGACCTCGAGAAACGCCCGGCGATGCGTCTAGCCAGCTATCATTGTCGAGATCCGCAGCGATGGCGCGCAAAGGCGACGAGCCGCCTTCCTTCAGCGCCTCTCTGCGGACGGTAGCGAGCCTACCGGCCTCGGCGCCCGTCTTCGTCGGCGAGCTCCTCACCAAGCAGGCTCACCGCATCAGCTGCCCGCCGAAGAAACCCTTGGCGAAAACGCGCGGCGCTCCAGGCGCGCAGAAATGCGTCTTCCACCATCATCACGCCCCAAGCGGCGGCAAGAGCCACGAATCAACGCTCCCCTCCGGGGCGGGGATGAGGCTGGCGCCCTCGCCCGCAGTCGAAACACGCCTCACGGAGGCCCGGCCGAGCCAGCCCATCCCCTAAAGAAGAAGCGCGGGGAATGCCTCAGCCAATCCGAGTCGGCGACCGGGCGAAGCCCACGGCAGGCTGGCTCGCCTCGAGAAGGCTCAGCGAAGGAGGTCGCGAGGTCTTGCAGCCGGGAGCAGATGCGCCTCGGGATGGTTCATCTCTCAACCCAGCCTCACCATGAGGACTCCAGCTTTCGGGGTGCTGAAGATGGGGAGAGGGGCGGAGCCAGGGGATGGCTCCTCGGCCATCTCCGTGAGCTCTGTGGGAAGGACCTGCTTGAGCAAGGATCGATAAAAGCAGCAGGGAAGATCAGGAGCTAGAAAAGGGGAAAGCTTACTCGCCGGTGGCGGCGTGCTTCCCTCACGCTTGATGGCGACAAGATGTCGTCACCAAGGCCTCCCTTCTCTTAGGAGAGCCTCAAAGTCCAGTGAGGCACAGAGAAGTTGAGCAGGGGTCAGCCTACAGCGAGAGGGCGTCAAGGCGACCCGCGTCGGATCGTCTACGATGCCGCCGTCGGTCACCTCACCAAGAAAATGCTTGGGAGGCCCAGAGGGCCTCGGCAGGCGGCACTTCTCTGGCCACTGCTCGCCACCCCAGCTGCGGCGCTGGGTCTCGAGGAGCTTCTCCCTCAGGCGCCTCCTGGCACCGTCACCCCTGCGGACGGCCCCTCGGCCTCCAGTGACTCGCATGCCTCCACTGCTCCGCCACTCGAGGAAGAACGCCATGGCGGTGACTGGCAGCCACCTGCCCAGTCTCGCGAGACCCGGGAGGCCAATGAGGCGCAGCTTCATTCGTCGAGCGAGCATCGACTTTCTAAGTCGCCCCTGTTGAGACAGTATATGCGGCCCCCCGTGCGGATGCTGCAGGAGTAGGGGTCCCAGTCAAGACCAAGAGCACCTTCCCTCTGGCGCTTGGTGTCGGGTCCTCTTCACGGAAGCTTCATCTGGTCTTCCGCGTGAGGCCCACATCCAGCAGTAGCGTTGGAGAGGGCAACCGCGGCATAGCAAGAACTCCTTCACCACCTTGGCGCAAATCCGCTGAGCTCCTTCAAGAATGCAAGCGGCGCGAGATGAAGATGGGTAGGGAACTCGTGGCGTCTCTTAGCCCGACTGGTGAATTGGGACAGCGGCGAAGATAGCTCCGATGGCGGGGCTGGGCAACCCCCATCCACGTACAGCCACCTTCGCGGAACCAGTAGCGGGCGGAGGAAGGCTAAAGTCAATCCTGAAGCCGTTGTTTGAGATGCAGCAATGAAGCTCACACACCGAACATTGGGTGGGGTCAACAAAGCGCTTGAGAGAGAAGAAGTAGGCGCAATAAAGGCAAGCTGAGGGAAGGATGCCCATCATCGCCTCGCAAACAAAAGCAAAGACCGCCAAGAAGAGTGATGGATTCGGGACCCAAGTGCATCATATGGATCTGATAGTGGGAAGCACAGCATTGAAGAAATTGGAGAAGAGAGACCAGCCCATGCGACGAGCGTCGGCAAAATCTTCGGACCTCGATGATTATCCTTTCGATGGAGAAGTGGGGAACGCGGGCCAGGCCGTCGTCCGCCCGCGTGTCGTTGAAGATGGTGGCCAACCGAGCTGACCTTGCCCGGAGCCCTCGATTGAGTATGATCGACCGATCGGCGGTTGGGGAGGCCGGCATGACGGCAACAGCGAGGCGGAGGCATGGGTTTCTTCCCTCTTCCCTTCTTCGTTGGAGCCATGGCAGCGGAAGGGGAGGAAGGTTGAATTGGATTGGGAGCAGAAGCTGGAGTTCGAGAGGAGGAAGAGGGGGCGATCGAGCAGCGTGAGGAGGGAGCTGTAATGCTGACTCTGAGTCCGCCTAGCATGGCACAAAATAAGGGCGTGGGGGGAGCAGTGCCGCCACGTCCAATCAACCACCATCTCGGCACCCAAGGCAGCAGAGCTGTTAGAGTCTCATGATGCCGCGCACTTGCCTCGCCTCTGCTCAGCCAGATCGAGGCGGCGCCTTGGGCCGGGGAGCTCTTTGTCGGCGTTACAGGAGCAGGGGTCCCACAGACTTGCACCTGCGGCTGCGGTGTGGCTCAAGGGGCCCATCCACGGCCATCATGGCCCATCTTCATCAACACAAGCTCAAGACCCTCAGCGGAGACAAGCCTCATGGAATGGCGATAGGGAGCCTCCTCAAGCCTGACCTCATCGAGTGGCTACATGAGGCGGAGAGATCAAGGTGGGGTACCTCACGAGGTGCCGATGGCGCATAGCCATGACGACCAAAGGGTGCCGAGGCGGGCGCCAGCCTGCAGTGTCCTCCTTTCTTCTTTGGTGCAAAGGGAGCAAAAGCGCGAGCGAGAGCATCAAGCAAAGGCATCCATTTTCGGTACAACAAAGACCAAGACAGGTCAAGCGGCAGGAAGGAAGTCATTGTGGAGCCCAAGCCGGTGTCACCACGAGATCCTTTGACGGTAGAGGACCAACCTTAATCGAGATAAGTGTACGGATGTTCCCCTTCAAAATGACCAATTGTTGGCGCCCTTCCGCTCAATATTTGGGAAGGCCAGAGCCTTTGCCTATAAACAGGACTAGCCACCCACAAGGTAGAAGGGCTGGGATCGGCGAGAGAGAGGTAGTGAACTCCCCCAGCCAGTTCATCGCCGTGCGAAAACGGACCCTCATGAGCTGTTTCTTCCTTAAATTATTCATCACCATCAGCCCGAGGCAATCCACCACACCACAAACTAGAGCGGGGTATTACACCACAATGGTGGCCCGAACAAGTATAAACCTTGTGTCTCTTATGCTGTTCCTTTACATGATTCGAGATCCTAGCGGCGGGGAAGCGAGTAGGTAGAAAGTAATTCATGCGCACCCGGTGTTCGAACCTCAAAGTGCAAGAACGAAATCCGGCGGTTCCATACATGACCATACTTACGGATAAATGGTGGGGAGGTGTTCAGAAATGGGTTTACGTCTTTGTCATTCTTATCTTTGAATCCATGTTGGGAGGATACGTACATGACACCTAACACAACATGCCTCGATACTAACTTGGCTGACTCTGTAGCATCACGTGGCTTTTTTAAACCTGCCTCCAAAGCTTGATGTTACTCATAACCTTCTTCTTGAAGAGCGTTGTTGGGCCTGCAAGTGCACATGTTTGTAGGACAGTAGCAAATTTCCCTCAAGTGGATGACCTAAGGTTTATCAATCCGTGGGAGGCGTGGGATGAAGATGGTCTCTCTCAAACAACCTGCAACCAAATAACAAAGAGTCTCTTGTGTCCCTAACACACCCAATACAATGGTAAATTGTATAGGTGCACTAGTTCAATGAAGAGATGGTGATACAAGTGCAATATGGATGGTAGATATAGGTTTTTGTAATCTGAAATAATACAAACAGCAAGGTAAATAATGATAAAAGTGAGCGTAAACGGTATTGCAATGCTAGGAAACAAGGCCTAGGGTTCATACTTTCAGTAGTGCAAGTTCTCTCAACAATAATAACATAATTGGATCATATAACTATCCCTCAACATGCAACAAAGAGTCACTCAAAGTCACTAATAGTGGAGAACGAATGAAGAGATTATGGTAGGAGATGCGAAACCACCTCAAAGTTATTCTTTCCAATCAATCCGATTAGGCTATTCCTATAAGTGTCACAAACAGCCCTAGAGTTCATACTAGAATAACACCTTAAGACACAAATCAACCAAAACCTAATGTCACCTAGATACTCCATTGTCACCTCAAGTATCCGTGGGTATGATTATACGATATGCATCACAAAATCTCAATTCATCTATTCAAACCAACATATATAACCTCAAAGAGTGCCCCAAAGTTTCTACCGGAGAATCACAAGACGATGTGCCAACCCTTATGCATAGGTTCATGGGCGGAACCCATAAGTTGGTCACCAAAACATACATCAAGTGGCATGTGATATCCCATTGTCACCACAGACACGCCTTGCCAAGACATACATCAAGTGTTCTCAAATCTTTAAAGACTCAATCCGATAAGATTACTCAAAGGGAAAACTCAATTCATTACAAGAGAGAGTAGAGGAGAAGAAACATAAGATCCAACTATAATAGCAAAGCTCGCGATACATCAAGATCGTGCCAAATCAAGAACACGAGAGAGAGAGAGAGAGAGAGATCAAACACATAGCTACTGGTACCCTCAGCCCAGGGTGAACTACTCCCTCCTCGTCATGGAGCGCGCCGGATGATGAAGATGGCCACCGTGAGGGTTCCCCTCCGGTAGGTGCTTGAGCAGGGGTCGATTGGTTTTCATGGCTCACGGAGGCTTGCGGCGGCGGAACTCCCGATCTATCTTCGTGCGGAAGTTTTAGTCACGTGGTATATATGGGTGAAAAGAGCGTCGGTGGACCAAAGGGGGCCTGGCGGTAGCGGCCAGAGGTGTGTGCCCCCACCCTCGTGAAGCACCTCCTTCTTTCTGACATGCCTCAAGTCCATCGGGTGGCTTTCCTTCCAAAATAACTTCTCCGGTTGATTTCGTTCCGTTTTGACTTCGTTTGGTATTCCTTTTCCTCGAAATACTGAAATAGGCATAAAACAACAAATCTGGGCTGGGCCTCCGGTTAATAGGTTAGTCCCAAAAATGATATAAAAGTGGATAATAAAGCCCAATATTGCCCAAAACAGTAGATAATATAGCATGGAGCAATCAAAAATTATAGATACGTTGGAGACGTATCAGATCCCTCAAGGATCAAGCCCACAAAAACTACCTTCAAAGGAGTCATACCAGGTGTAGAGGCCCGCTGTACGGGCTCAATCGCACTGGAGGTTGTCTTCGGATCCCCGGACAACTTTCGAAGCGAAGAGTTGATCTTCGATATCGTCGCCTTCCGATGTGGCTATTCGCCTTTGCTTTCAGACGAACCGCATTTGCTCAATTCAATGCGGTTCCACACTATCTTATCTCCAGCTCAAGATGCCCGGACCACGTGGTGTCATAACGATTAATGGAAACACACGAGCTCCCTCCGCTTGCCGAGGAGCACACGCTACCCTAGCACAGAAATCTGAAGCGGCCTTTTCAAGCGAGAACTTTAATTCGGCGGCCAAGCTCCGGACAACTGTCAAGCGAGTCCGGACTACTCTGCTGACAGAGACAGTCGGCAGCCGTCAAAACTCGACTAGTAATTTGGCCTCCGTCCAGATCCGACCCTAATGGCGGCAGTTACGTTACCATGGATACATAATTATGCACTAAAAATACCATGGGCTGAGGCGGAGGCATAACAGATTATGGTCCATGTCTGGCTCGACCTCCCCTACACATACTTTCACTTTTCTTTTCATCCTTTTCCGGTTTCTTTTTTCACAAGCCTTTCACTGATGGCTGATCATCGGTCCTCTCGAAGGATAGATACACCAGCTCTGACAAGAAGCATTGGCGTATAAAGGGAACCTCTAGGTAAATATTTTGGCGACCACTCTACCTGTTTGAGGACCCGCGCGCAGCTCCTCTTGGTAGCGGCATGTTAAATAGCCACATTGCTTATCGGACTACTTGTACAAATACGCTTTGGCGTGATTAATCAAACTATAATGGAAACAGATTGCGCCCCAACTTCGCGCTAACTTACTACTTCTCTTGATAATCTTATCATTTGCACCGATACACTTTGGTATGCCTTAATTAGCGAGAAACTTCATTGCACCCATACTACGGCAACAAAGTGCAGAACACTTTTACGGATATAGTTATCACCGAATTTAGCATTATATGCATTGGCTCGAATCATGTCTTTGGTCAATAGTTGGGTTGCCCGGCTCCTGTGCTTACTACCTTCGCTTCCGCTATATCGGCTAGGGTAGTAAGGGAGAAATCTTGCGATTGTGTCTGGTTTATCTGGATGAGCACCTCGGTGAAAGCGAAAACGAAGCTGTCTGTGATGCGGCGTGAGCAGTCAGCTCCTCGGAGGTTACAAATCTTTTGCGATTTTTCCCGCATTATCTGCGACGAATCGGTCTTTACCCGATCAGCTGTTTACAACACCTAGTTGGATTCACAAAATACTAGGGCTCGCCTAAATTTCTATTGTCAAACTCAATGGCTAAGTGAGGTGATAAAGCCACAAAGTCCGATTACTTTGGTTAGTTAAGCTAAATACCTCCTTCAAGGACCAAACCTTTGGATCAAGAGTGTTTAGATTCCATCCGAACACCCATACTATCTACATGGGGCTGAAGGTGAAGGCCAACTCTCAGTTAATAAAAGCGACCGCACATGGAGGGTAAATTTAAAAAAATAAACAAGCATTATATTACATATCAGCTCTGTTTCATACTACAAAACAGGATAACATGGATGCATTCATTCGAAGATAATGTCCTTAGCACATTGCTCCGCTACAATCACGGGATCCCTCGGGACATCGTCAAAATATCACTTGGCGTGCGGTGCTCCTTGCCCTCGGGCGTTCCCTCGGTCATGAGCTTGATGACATTCATCTTCACGGACTACACCTTGACGCAGAAGAAGGCCATCCGCTTTACGCTTGATACAAACCGACCAGCTTGATGGCGTCAAGCAGGGGCATGCATTTACCGGCCGCTTCACGAGCACGAAGTAACTCTGGGTATGGCGGCGGCTACAGCCAGATTATCAAATCGCCCGGAGCTAGTTCGGCCACCCTATGCGGATTCGACCAACTATTTTAGCAGGTCGCTAAAGGGCATCGAATGTTACGGCGCGAGGTATTGCGCCCGAGAACCTTCTCCGTCGAGCTCCCTCTTGACTCGGAAGAATTCTGCAGCGTCGGCAACACCTCATGGTAAATCCATAAGCGCTCTGGAGAACTCCAAATCCGGGTTAGTAGAGAATACCTCTTCTTCACATACTTGCTTTGCATAATAAAAGCCTTACCGCCGCGGTTTTGCTGGCCTCTGGATTTCTGGAGGCGCCCGGACTTCGACCGGTGCGTAGCGCCCGATTTAATCGTACACTAATCATGCGCGCAAATGTATACGATCAAGATCGAGACTCACGAGAAAGATATCACAACACAACTCTACAAATAAAATAAGTCATACAAGCATCATAATACAAAGCGAGGGCCTCGAGGGCTCGAATACAAGTGCTCGATCATAGGCGAGTCGTGAAGCAACAATATCTGATGCACGGACTAAGCATAAGTTAAACAAGTCTACGCTTGTAAGAAGGCTAGCACAAGCGGGATCTGATCGAAAGAGAGAAGCATGCCTCTGCACAGGATCCTCCTAGCTACTCCCGTGGTACGTAAATCGGCCGGGCTGCGTAGTAGTAAACACCTCGAGGTAGTAGTGAAATCGTGGTGGCGTCGCTCCTCAGACTCCATCGTCGATTACGACCCGAGTAGAGTAGGGAGTGGGGGAACAAGGCAAGGCAAGTGAGTACTCATCCAAAGTACTAGCAAACGAGCTACACTACATATGCATGGATATATGTGTAAGGGCCATATCGGTGGACTGGGCTGCGAGAATGCGAGAATAAGAGGGGATAGATGGTCTTTAGCAGACTAAACCACGGACACCTGTCTTTGCGACAGGTAGGGGAGGCAATCTGAAGTCCTCAAGTAACATCATGTAATAATCCTGCCAGCGATCCCCTCCTCATATCCACGAGAAGCGACCACCGGTTATATCGGCACTTGGAAGGTGTGTGTTTTATCAAGTGTCAGGTTCTGGTTGTCATAAGCTCAAGGTACAACTCCATATGGGTCCTGTTACCGAAGATCACGGCTATCCGAATAGATTAACTTCCTAGCGAGTGCACCATCTTACCGGCCGCTTGATCCCATTTGGCGGACACACTTTCACGGGTCATGCCGGCCGCGGAAAGATCAACCACGTCGCAGCCCCACCTAGAGCTGTGAGAGGCCAACACGCTGGTCTAAACCTAAGCAGTGAAGTGCGGGCCGCCACCGACAGCACACTGCCGTTGCGTCTGTGACGGGAAGCAGACCTAGCCTAGCAGGCGTTCCGGTCCAATCCGGTAGCGCTCATCGGCCCGACGTACTGAAGTGCTTGGTGATACCACGCAGCGAGGATACCCATAACTTCTCTCGCGTAGATGGTTAGTGCGTAGCTCGTAAGCCAACTTTCAGATCAAATACCAAGACCACGTTAAGCGTGTTAAGTATCCACGAGCACTGAGCAGGAGCCAGCCACCTCTCTCCTAAGCGGTCTCAACCTGCTGCATCGCTCGCCTCAAAGATCCACATCGCAGGTGCTCCATCGGCCGACCCGACTTTACTCTCACATCATATCTCATGTATAAGTATATAGTATATACACGTGATCACCTCTAAAGGTGATCACGGCCCGATAATATGCCAGCAGGCGGACAAGAATGTAGGGCCACGGATGAATGTACTAGCATCCTATACTAAGCATATAGGATTGCGGTAAAAATAACTGCTTGATGAGTAACAGGGCCGAGCTATGCATCAGGATAGGTATATATGCTGAAGCGGTAACATGCTACACTACTCTAATGCAAGCAGTATATAGAAAGAGTAAGCGATATCACTGAAGTGATCAAGGGGGGCTTGCACTGGTTGCTCTGACGAAGAGAGAGGTCGTCGGCACCATATTCGATGCGAACAGCGGCGTCGGTCTCGTAGTCTAGGAGAGAAGAGGGAAGAAACAATGAATACCAAGTAAACAGATGCATATCGATGCATGACATGACAAATAGCGATGCTAGGCGTGCCCTAAAGTGGTATGGGGAATTGTTGTTGGTTAAGGGAAACATCAAGGAAAGTATTCCGGTGTTTAGGTGTTTTCGAAGAAGGGCGGAGGATTGCAGGTTGCAGGTTCGATAGGTTAGGGGTGTGTGGCGGACGAGCAGATTGCGTATCGGGATTAAATCACGTCGTTACGAGCAACTTTCATGTTGAAAATATTTTAATCCGAGTTCAGGATTAAAGATATGATTTTTAAAGATTTTATTAATTTAGGAATTTAATTTATTAATTAATTAATTCGAAAAATGGAATTATAGCGTCGACATGATGTCATCTTGGCGTCGGCGAGTCATCGGGGTTGACTTGAGTCAACATGTATGAGTCCCGTTAAATGGGTATTTGTTGGTTAATTAGCGGTAGTTAATTAAGTTAATTAGCCATTAGGTTAATTAATCGAGATTAATTAAATTAATTATTTACTTAAATTAATTAGTTAATTTTATTCATTTTTATTAATTATATTTATTTAATTTTCCTTTCTTTTTCTATTATCAAAAACATTAACTGAATTGGAGGCCCCATTTCATAAGCGAGGTACGCGGTCAAAACTAACGATCAGGCGAAATTCGACCTGGTCGGTCAGTCTTCGGTGGCCGGGTCACCCGTCGGTACGGCGTTAGAGGCTCCGGTGGGCGTTCATGCGCGAGGAGGCCTTCGCCGGAATCCGTCGTCCGGCCAAAGGCGCAGGTAGAGTGCGTTCGAAAGGTGGGGAGGCGCGCGCGTCCGCCAGTGGCAAGAGCATGCTGCGGACTCGGCGGCGAAGCAGGCCGAGGCGGAAGCGGCGTGAGTGGTTGAGTCGCTTGCGGACCTCTGAGGGGCGGGGGCTTCGCGGCCTTCTGAGCACCTGAGCTCGACCCGTGACCATTATTAGTCAACGGCGCCGCGACAAGCCTGACAGATCAGGCGTCCGGGTGTGGCGTGCTTTCGCGGGAGCTGCGGCTCGGCGAGAAGAAGAAGGAGGCAGGGAAACGTTCCCGTGCTCGGTGGCGAGAAGAATCGGCGAGGAGGAGGAGTCGTGAGGCGGCCGGGCAGCAGAAGCGTGATGAATGGCGCTTCGGGAGAGACGAGGAGAGAGGATCCGCAGAAGAGCTCTGAGGCGCGAGGTCTCGAGAAGCGGGCTCGAGGCGGTGGCGACCAGCCAGGAGGAGGCGCTTCAGCCGGCGGATCCCGTGAGTGGTCGTCGAGGCGGCCAGAGGATGAAGAAGCAGGCGCCTGTGCCAGTCGGGGAGGAGGAGGAGGTGAGGTCAGGCGGGTGTCGCCCGTCGAAGCGATGGGATCGGCGGATCGATCCAGTCAGGGGAGGAGGAAGGAGGAGGGATCGGGGAATGGAGTGCGGGCTAGGGTTTGCCGACCGGGGAGGGATAAGGAGTGAGGGGTTGGGCGGGCCGAAGGCTTGCCCAGTTGAGCCGATGGTTTTCTCCCCTCTCCCTTTTATTGTTTTTATCTTTTCTTATTTTTTTTCTTTCTTTCTTTTATTTTAATTTAATTAATCTATCTAGACACTTTATAAAAATGTGTACCCACCATAACTTTGTAATATTTGACAACCCCGAACATTTTAGTTTAATTTTGAAAACTTTTATTGCTTGCCTATGTTTTTAATTTGAATTTGAACGGGTTGAATCAGCGTGAGTTTAATCCACGATGTAAGAGGTATTGGCATTTGAATTTGAACGGGTTGAATCAGCGTGAGTTTAATCCACGATGACACTTTATAAAAATGTGTACCCATAGTGCTTTGTAATATTTGACAACCCCGAACATTTTAGTTTAATTTTGAAAACTTTTATTAGCCTATGTTTTTAATTTGAATTTGAACGGGTTGAATCAGCGTGAGTTTAATCCACAGTAACCGGTGGCAGTGGCATCATTAGCGAGGATTCTGTAGCAATTATCCGGGTGTTACAGGCGTCTTGTCTTTTGGCGGGCCTTGGCAAGTTTGGACTCTTGATGCAAAAGCTGTGCCCCCAAGGACTGCATTTCTTCACAGCGTCCTAGAGCTCCCATTGGGCCCTCACCAACCCGGCCTCGTGTTTTCACGGGTGGCTTGCTCCTTTGCCACTTTCTTTTGGGCCTCGACCAAGCGCCTTCTTGAGGGTCTCCACCTCGATCGCCGCCCTACAAATACTATGGCGTTATAGTCAACATAAATCCTTAATCCTTTCCTAAATAAAGAAGGTCATTACATGCCTTGCTTCTCCTCGATTGCTTCTTCAATCGGCGATCTCTTCCTCGGCTCGCTCGGACTACTTGATCAGGAGATTTTGGCAGCAGACAGTCGCTGACGATACTTGACACCTGCTTATTCACATAAGACATATATGGTTGAGTCTCTGCGAAAATTATTTGATCCTACTGTCGGGATTTCTTTCCAGAACACGGACAGAGTCTCGAAGACTCTTGTCTATCTTGTGACATTCTCTTTACATAATTAAATTAAACACCTCAAAGCTTTGTTAGAAAACATGCGTACTTGTCGATCCGCTCGTTGCGGACTGAATCCTCTCAACCACCATACCCATGAAAGTGCGGTGTTCCTCAAAAATGGAAGCGCCGCTGGCGCTTCCGGTAGAGTATCCGTGCCTACTGGATGGGCGAGAGAACGCAAATTGGAATCGATGCATCTCCTTCTTTGAAGGAGGTTGCTTACCGGATTCTGGAGCCATATAGGTCTCGAGATTGTACTGGCTGAGGGCGAATCAGATATAGTTCCCCATCGCTTGATCTCCATGGGGTTTGTTCCCCCATGTGTCCGGCAGTGAGCTTTACCCTCTGGCGCTGCCTTGGTGGCGGCCTACGTCTCTCCTGATGCAGGATCGCCGGAAAACACCTCGGTGTCATCCATGGCCACAGGAGGGAGGCCGCCAGGGGAGGGACCGCTGTCCATCACCTTGGGTCTAGTGAATTCCCGAAGATGAGGATCGCTCGAGAGGTCGAGAACAAGCGGAATGCTGGTGCATGATTCAACATGTTAAAACTATAAGTAAAAAGGCTGGATACACTAATATGTGGGGTCCTTGAATACTCGCGATTTGGCGGGGATTATCTCGGGGCGCCACTGCAGAATTGCTGTCGATGTCCCTGTGGAGTTATCCATGAGGAGGGCCTCCCGTCTTGGGCGCCTCGGCCTCAGGGCCGTGTGAGGCTGCCCTTCCTCCTTCCCCTCTCGAGGGTTAGAATCTTCCTCCTCCTGGTACGTCATCACTCGGCGATGGAGGGAGAGTCTCGGTGTCTTGGACGTCACATCAGAGCGCCCTTGACGAGAGTCCACTTGGTCCCTTGGCCTTTCTTGGCCTTCTTCTCGTCGCTTGGTAAGTGCGGAACCAACATCTTATCGAAGCGGGATGGCTGGTTCCTTGGGTAATGAAACGGATCTTGAATCATCTCTGCCTTCTTTATCCAGCTCTGAAAGGATAAATTGGGAAGCTTAGACATCTTCCTTGAGTATGCAAGTAAAGGATCGCATGGCAAATCTGAGGAAAAGCTGCACACTAGCGAGATGGGCCGTCTCGCCCGCGGATCTTGATGGGTGCGGCCCGTCTCGTTGGGCTTGAAGAGCACCTTCCAGATGTCTTCTTGCATAGTTCGAAGAACCGTTGCAAAGTCGGTGCTCGGCCGGTCGAACTCCATAGATGGCAAGCCGACTCGGCATGGAAGGATTGGTGACTGGCATCACTTGGATCACGTTGATGAGCAGCGTTCTTTTCCACCATGGTGCGGATCTGCGGCGTCCGCGCTGCATCACCTCGTCCGCGAAGCCCATTTCAGGCTCTTTTCTAGCGGGTGGTGAGCGCGCCGGGCTCCGTCTGAGAAGTCGGGAAGCGGCCGGAGTGCGTCGCGAGGCTACATGATGTAGAACCATAGTTACTGCCACCCTTTGACAGTTTCCACAAAGGTACCTTGGGCCATGTAACATTGGGCATGTTTCTCACCATGGGCGCCTCCGCACTCTCGTGGTAGCCATCCACCACCTTGGCTTCACATTGAAAATCTCGAGCCACAGTCGAAGTGGGGTTGGGATCTGAAGAAGGCCTCGCTGCAGTAATAAATGCGAGATGTTGAGGAAGGAGTTAGAGGCAGATCATGGAAATCCAGCCCGTAGTAGAACATGAGTCCGCAGACGAATGGGTGGAGAGGAATCCCAACCCACAGACGAAATGGGGATGAACACTACCCTCCACTACAAAAAATACCTTACAGTGATGATCGTGTTTATCACGAGTTGGTCACGTTTTACATCATGCATGTACATCCGCAGACAAATTTATAGCAGAATCAAGATAGTCATACAATGTAGTCATAGAAGTGTTTCATGACATTACCAAAATTATCATCACGAGTGTCCACTTCCATGACGATAAATCATGGCGTCACGGAAGGGCTTTACGTCAGGGTGACCGATACGTGACAGCCACCATAACGAACGCAAATTAAGCTATCGGGTGCAGTTTTGGATCCAATAACCCGTTAACAGCCCGACCAATGGGGATTTTCCGTGTAAAATCATCATTGGGCTGGAGAAACTGCGATGCCGACTCACCGTTGGGACAGATGTCATCCTCATTGGACCCGCGCCTATGATCGTCGACCGTGTACGGCCCATTATGACCATTCCTATGGAAAGGCGACCCGTTTGACTTAATCAAAGGTGGCGGGCGACCCACGACAAGCTGGTAATGGCATGTTAGCATATAGCCAATTACAGCCCGCTAACCCGGAGCCCGTTCGGCCTATTGAATTAGGCCGATAGCGTCATCTAGGCCGTCAATGTAATTCAGCCATTTAACTCACGGCCCATGTATTTCCCATAGCGTCTTCGGCCCATATAGGGCCCTTAGTAACCCTCGGCCCATAACGGCCCGTGGTAAAGCTGGCCCGTAATGAACAATATATCACTTTATACCCATTAACGGCCCATTATTCAGGTTGGGCGTTTCCATCCTGTTATCTTCGGGCCTTCAGGGCCCATTATTCTTCGGCTCATTTCCGGCATTCATTTACTTACGACCCGTTCTTGTCATTTTCTGCTTGTGGGCAGAAATTCAGCCCGTGGTTCTGATCGGCCGTTTGTGGCCCGATGTCTGGGAGCGTTTCCATAGCGTCATCAAATCGGCCGATTAACGGCGACCCGTTATGGTCGACCCATGAGCAGACGATTTCAACTCTAGCTTGTTTACGGCAATATAATGGTACATTATTGGCCCATGTTTGCCTAACTTGATCATATGGCCGTTGAAGGCTCATTGATGATCTGACGTAGAAGGCCAGTTATGTCTGACCGTATAAGGCCCATTGTTTCTCGCCTCGTAGAAGGTCCATTGTTTCTCTGACCGTAGGGAGGCCCACGTTAACTGTAGTAAATATGTAGCCCATGGTTAATGTGGCTTAGTTTTAAAAATAGGTTATTACGGCCACGGCAAACCAAGGAAAAAATAACTGCGCGACTTGACAAGTAAACAAATAAACAAGATAATAAGGAAATAAATAAGCAAGCAACTTACGCTGAAGCTATGGCGACTATTACATATTACATCCACTTTGGGCATCAAGAAGTTAGCCACCGGTGGAAATATAGAAACACCCTACACTATACAAAAATGGCTTGCTGTTTTTTCTTGACTGGCTGCACATTAAGAACAAATTTGTATCGCACCAAAACAAATTACAACTATAAAACAAAAGGAAGGTTGACATAAAAAGTTAATAGTCTAGAAGATAAATGCACCACGAAGTTGAAGCTTAGTTCATTTGACACTGAATATTCACGTTTTCATCTTTGTATTGTTCGATGGAGCACCATAGCCTTAGCCTTAGTTCTCCTAGGCTCTGAACAACATAGCAAATGTCGATAGTCTGGTTTCAAAACCATGCATATCTTGATAACATCGAACAATGTCTCTCCTTGTTTCACAAGGGACTCTGTTAGCGAATGGACTGTGTATGCGGGCCATGAGATACAACATTGTTTGAGCTTGCATATCTTGATCATGAGGCAGTTTGGGCGAGATTGCCTTAACAACCAACCCAACATTCGCACGAGGCGTGCTTTTAGCCTTTATTAGTGGACAGTCTTGACCCACAGCAATGACAAGAGCGACATTGTGGTTATAGTTGCCTGTACCTTGAAGGTAAGCGGTTCCACTATTTTTCCACAGCTCGCTAAAAAGTTGAGGTTTTACATTAGTAGTAACATAACGGAATATATTAAGGAAGCAGCAAAACCAAACAAAATAGCTTTGGTCTATATACATAACTTATTACAGTGAACCCATGTAAAATATTAGTTGTATTTTATTGCAAAGTGCATCACAAAACCAGGTTCCAAACATATGACCATGTACCATAAGCTAGAAGATAAAGAGCGAAGTTTATAATACGGTAAGCATAGTATGACATCAAAGGAATATCACTCCTCTCTTTTAAACCTTGTAAGGTGCAATGATACGCTAAGACAATTGTGTATAAAATTTAAAAGAGTAATAGACATTGGTTTGCAAACCATGTAGTTCAAACTGAAGTCGGAGGAAGTAGTAGTTAAAGGCATGAGGATTAAGGACTTACAACAGTGGCTTTGGTGGTGTAGTCATGCCCTTCTTCTTGTTGGTGTGACAGTCCTTGAAGATTTCCACAACATTTGGTTCGGTACTTTTTGGTCCTTGTGGGCTTTCCTCTGCATTTGGAACAAGTCAATATAGATACGATAATATGATGCAACAAAAGTGTGAAACAACGACTAATTACAAGAGCCTCGCGGTATGCAGCAATATAGCTCGAGATCACGTAAATGCATTTGGAATTTCACTTTCATACGGTTGGCCTTGTTCTTTGACCAGCTCACCTACAAGAAGATAGATTTGTGTGTCCCATTCATAAATAGGACTTCAACATGTGATCTGATCACATATATATAATGTACACATACGATGGGATCGGACCGGTGTTCTTACGAGGCCTCTCGAGTCTTCATCGGATATATTTTCCACGGAGATGTTTGGAGCAAGTTCACTATTAGCCTTGCCTTCAAAGTGAGTTTTCCTCAAGTTATACGATAATGTCCTTGAGCAGACTTGAAAACATGGGTGCAAGCATGCGGTTGCATGATCTCGGCTATCCAACAGAACCTCATCTATTGAAAATTATGAGAGTCTCATTATCAGCAACCTAGAAAGTATTGGATAGAGCAAGGCGATATTACTAGTTTACATCGTGTTGCAGGAGCAGGAGTCCCGGACTTGCCGCACTGCGGCCTGTGGCGTGTGGCTCAAGAGGGCCCATCACGGTCCATCACGGCCCATCTTCATCAACACAAGCTCAAGACCCTCGCGAGGAGCCAAGCCTCATGAGGCGGGGCGATGAGGAGCCTCCTCAAGCATGCAGCCTCATCCAGTGCTGCTCATGAGGCGGAGAGATCAAGCGGGGTACCTCACGAGGTGCCCATAGCGCATAACCATGAACCAAGGGCGCCCGAGCGCGCCCGATTACATGATGTCCTCCTTTCCTCTTTGGTGCAAAGGGAGCAAGTGACGAGAGCATCAAGCAAAGGCGTCCATTTCGATGCAACAAGACCAAGACTAGTCCAACAGCAGGAAGGAAGTCATTGTGGAGCCCAAGCAGGCGTCACCACGAGCCTTTGTGAGGCGAGACCATCTTTAGTCGGGATAAGTGTACAGGATGTTCCCGTTCAAAATGGCCCAGTGTTGGCACCTTCGCTCAATATTTGGGAAGAGGCCCGGGGCCTTTGCCTATAATAGGACTAGCCACCCACGGGGTGAGGAGGAGTGGGATCGGCGGTGGAGGGACTGAACTCCCCGGCGGTTCATCGCCCGACCAGAAACGAGACCCTCATGAGGCTGTTATTCCTTGTATTATTCATCACCATCAGCCCAAGGCAATCCACCACACCACAGACTAGAGTAGGGTATTACACCACAATGGTGGCCAGAACTAGTATAAACCTTGTGTCTCTTATGTTGTTCCTTTATTAGTTTAGATCCTAGCGGGCGGTGAGTGCGGAGTAGGTAGGGCCGAGATCGCACGCGCAGTGTTGAACCTCAAAGTCTGCTGAACCTGAAATCCGACATTTGGCTCACCGGTAGGGGTGCCCAGGATCCTATACGCCACTTTGAGTCCCGTCGCGCCATCGTCATCATCATGTCCGGCTGACAGTGCAACCCGATCCTAGGCGGCTTGGCCCACCTTGAGCTGCTTCGCCTCTGGCGACCCATACCCAGGCAGCTCATGATCCCTGGTAGCGGGCAGCAGGCAGCCTTGAACTGACCGACAACTCTCACGCCCATGCCGGTGGCGTGACATGAGGCCTCCAACCACGCCCTTGCGCGGCAGCCATTACACCAGGGAGGCGAAGCGATCTCGAGGCGCGCTCACGGTGGCAGGAGCTCTTTATAGTGCGAGCTGCTGGAAGGCGGCACATGACGTGCTGCTGAACCGAGTGGCGAGCTCTGGGCTTTGCCGCCTCGAGGCTCACCCCTTTGCCCCTGCTCCCACCTCAGGTCCAGGCGGCCAGAGGAGGCTCCACATGCGACGCCCGGGCCCCAAGGCTACTCAACGGCCAGAAGCTATCTATCGGCCGTGGCAATGGCAGCCTCCGCTCCGGCTAGCGAAGGAAGGACTCGCCGACCCACGGCCCAGTGGGCCATCGCGCTACCACCCAATTGGGCGCTTCAGCAGAACTGCATAGCACGGAGAACTATAGGCGTGACCTTGGGATGTGACCCCGGAAGAATCGTCCCCATGATGGACCAAGGGCCTGACCACGAGCGAACAAGGGTGCTCTTGACCCGAGTTTGAGGAGCCGAAGCGGCAATGAGCTCTTCCAAGAGCCCGTGAAGGCCCCATCGGCCCACGTTGGGCGAGGATTATCGGGTACCACTAATTCCTCGAGGGCAGGCATCGCTAATCATGAATCGCGAGGAGGTGCAGTCGCGCAGCGGCGGCTGCCCGCTCCGCGATCTCCTACCCCTCGGAGGAGGCGTCCGGAGCTGCGGGAGAAGGGCAGATCGACATCACCACCCTGGCGTTGAACAAAGCGTTCTCGGGAGGTAGGCCCTCTCTTGGGAGGTGCCTCGAGGCCTGCCCACGGCGGAGAGACCCGTGGTCGTCGGGAGAACCGCTCGCGACCGCTCTACCCCCATCGGCGGCATCCTGGTTTCGATCGTCGTTGATGGCACTAGAGATCTTGGCGCAAAGCGGGGCCCCTAAATACAGCGATATGAAGCAAGGCGGTACACATGAAGAAGGCCAGTGCACTGTGCAAAGCTCGCCCGCCTGTGACACTCTCATGTAATAATGAGAGGGATATACCGCACCTTGAGTCTCGAGGTCTTGGCCTCGAGCCTGGGGCTCCCTCCCACGCCAGTGGCAGCATAGCTCCTTATTGGTGAGAAAGGCGTCCAAAGTAGACTAGGTGCGGACGCGTGCCTTTTTACTTTCATTGCTTTTCCCTTTGGTTGTCACTTTCCCCGCTGGATTTAAGCTGGATTCAAATTTGAGATTTGCGTGTGTAGGGGAAGGGGTGCTTAGTATCGTTGAGCAATCTCTCGCGTTCAGGTTTACCGCCTTGCCTCGGCTGCCTCCCTCGTGAGCCCCTCATGAGCCGGGTTGAGCCTAGCTTGCGTGTGACCTGGCTGCCGCCGCCGCATCCTCTCGGGAGGTTTCTGCAGATCCTCTGAGTTCGATTAGGAGACACTTGAGGCGTCACAGACCCTCCACGAGGCTATCTCAGGGCCACTTGCAGGGCCGAAGGTAAACTAGCCAGCCACTTGGCGCGAGGCATCTGGTGGTGATAGCATCGACTAATACACAGAATACAAGTTTTACATGAGGGCTCCCCTCCCAAAATGCTCTCACACCGTCGGGGCAAAACCTGAGTTCTATTAAGTGCGGGGTAAGAAGCGAGGCGATCTTGCTGATCGGTCGGATAAATCCCCAATGCATCCTCGGGGCACCTCTGAACCGTTCTGGCTAACCGCCCGTCGCTCTGCGCGTCGTCACCGGCGGCGGGACCGTCCACCACCGCCTTCATCAGCAGCCACGATCACGCCGTTGCTCTAAAGGCGAAAAGCCACGGCAGCGTCCATGTTGTCCTCCACCCGGTCGCCCGAGTCGCCACAGGCGGCCGAAATCTTTAGGCGATGGCGGCGTCGAAATCGAAGTGGGGTCCATATTCGGAGATGGCTGAAAGCGAAAAAGCGGCGCCCGAGCGGCGAGCTCCTCTCCTCCACCAACCTAATGGCTCGACCGACCGCGCCTCCAACGAGTCACCACGTCGGTGAAAGAAGCTGAAGGTTGCCGCGTAGTTAACTTCTGCGTGCGGCTTCGCGGCAACCGCCTCGCAGATGTTACCCAAAAGCGTGTTGGCTCTCTCCGGGCGTGGTGAGCATGGGGCGTGCTCATGCTCTCGAGATCGCAGACTGGCGTATCTACGTCCGCATTCTATCCGCGGCGGCCTCAGCCTGCGTCCACCCGTTGGCGAAGAAGCACCTCGAGGCGGCCGAGAGCCTCGACCCAGCGTCACCTCCTCTGCTTGGCCCCTCAAGGCGGCGGTCCTGCCGGCCTCAGCCGGATCAACCCCAGCCTCTCCTCGAACTTCGCACTCAAGGTTCAAGTGCGCCATCGCCATACCTGCGCGCAACCTCCCGAGACCACGGGCTTCGCGCGGCGACATCATCCTCGCCCTCGTCACCAAGCGCTCCCTTGTTTCCGGCGCTCGTACTGCAGCAGCGTTAGCGGATTCGGCGTCGGCGCCTCCTCCAACCACGGAGCTCTGCTGGATCGCCGAGACACCTTCGCCGGCGCAAGGGCCGTCTCGCGCAGCTCCACCTGCTCCTCCGATGGCGGCGCCAGACCAAAGTTCGCGCCCGCTCCTCTGCCGCCTACGCCGCCCGGTGGCAACCGAGCCTCCTCAGCGGCCGAGCGGACCTCCAAAGGAAACGCCCGGCGATGCAGCAGCCTCCTCATTGTCAAGATCCAGCTGATGGCGCGCATAAGGCGACAGCCGCCTTCCTTCGCGCCTCTCTGCGGCGGCCCAGGCCTCGGCCTCGGCGCCCGTCTTCGTCGGTGACTCCTCACCAAGCAGGCTCACCGCGCCAGCTGCCCTTGAAGAAACCCTTGGCGAAAAGCGCGCGGCGCTCCCGAGCGGCGCTCCGTCGTCTTCCACCATCATCCGCTTCAGCGGCGCGCAGGGGCCACGAATCGCGCTCCCCTCGGGCGGGATGATGGCTGGCGCCCTCGCCCGCGGTCGAAACACGCCTCTCACGGAAGCCCGGCCGAAGCCAGCCCATCCCTAAAAAGAAGGCGCGGGGAATGCCTCGGCCAATCACGATCGGCGACCGGGGCAGAAGCCCACGGCAGGCTGGCTCGCCTCGAGAAGGCTCGCGAAGGAGGTTCGCGAGTGCTGTGAGACAGTGATGCGCCTCGGGATGGTTCATCTCTCAACCGGCCTCACCATGAGGACTCCCTTTGCTCAGGGGTGCTCGAAGATGGGGGAGAGGCGGAGCCAAGGGGATGGCTCCTCGGCCATCTCCGTGAGCTCTGTAGGAAGGGCCTGCGGAGCAAGGATCGATAAAAAGCAGGGAAGATCGAGGGAGCTAGAAAAGAAAGCTTACTCGCCGGTGGCGGCGTGCTTCCCTCACAGCTTGAGTGGCGACAAGGGTGTCGTCACCAAAGGCCTCCCTTCTCTTCGGAGAGCCTCAAAGTCCAGCAGGCGGCCAAAAGTTAGAGCAGGGTCAGCCTACGAGGAAGGAAGCGTCAAGGCGACCAGCGTCGGATCGTCTACTGATACAGCATGTCGGTCACCTCACCAAGAAGAATGCTTGGGGCCCAGAGGCCTCGGCTAGCCCAGCACTAGACGTTGCTTTCTGCCACCCAGGCTGCGGCGGCTGGGTCTCGAGGCTTCTCCCTCAGGCGCCTCCACGGCACCGTCACCCCTACGGAGGCCCCTCGGCCTCCGGT
Organism: Aegilops longissima; assembly: GCA_021605205.1. Taxonomy (NCBI): domain Eukaryota; kingdom Viridiplantae; phylum Streptophyta; class Magnoliopsida; order Poales; family Poaceae; genus Aegilops; species Aegilops longissima. The sequence continues at coordinate 47,909 of JAHIAM010004730.1, forward strand.
GACTCATGCTCCACTGCTCCGCCACTCGAGAAGAACACGCCATGGCCGGGACTGAAAAGGCAGCCACCAGCAGGCTCTCGCGAGACCGGAGGCCAGAGCGCAGCCCCATTCGTCGAGCCGAGCATCGACTTATAAAATCGCCCTGTTCAGACGGTATAGCAAAGCCCCCCGTGCGGATGCTGCGAGGTGGGGTCCCAGTCAAGACCAAGCACCTTCCTCAAGGCTTGGCGTCGGGTCCTCTTCACAGAGCTTCACTCACGGTCTTCACGCCCGTGAAGGCCCACATCCAACGAGTAGCGTTGGAGAGGGCAACACATAGCAAGAACTCCTTCACCACCTTGGCGCCGTCACGCTGAGCTCCTAAGAATGCAAAGCGGCGCCAGATGAAGATGGCAGAACTTCGTGGCGTCTCTTAGCCCCTGGCTTTGGGGAGGACAGCGGCGAAGATAGCTCCGGCAATTTGAGCACCCCACGTCCGCATCCAGACCACTTTCGCGAACAGTAGCCAGGCGGAGGAAGGCTAAGTCAATCCACAAGCCGTTGTTTGAGATGCAGCAATAAGCTCACACACCGAACATTGGGTGGGGTCAACAAAGAGAGAGAAGAATTGGCGCAATAAAGACTGGCGGGGAAGGATGCCCGTCATCTGCTTGCAAGCAAGGCAGCGGCCGCCTTAGGAAGAGTGATGGATTCGGACCCAAGTGCATCATATGGATCTGATAGTGGGAGGCCGCGAGCATTGAAGAAATTGGAGAAGAGAGAACTGGCCCGCCCACGAGCGTCGGCAAAATCTTGGACCTCGATGATTATCCTTTCGATTCAGAAGTGGGGCCTTGGACCAGGGCGTCGTCCGCCGCATTCGGTGAAGATGGTGGCCAAAGCCGAGCTGACCTTGCCAGACCCTCTCGATTGAGTATGATCGACCGATCGGCCGGTGAGAGAAGCGGCTGACGGCGACAGCGAGGCGGAGGCATGGGTTCTTCCCTCTTCCCTTCTTCGTTGGAGCCGCCCAGCAGCGGAAGGAGGGAGGATTCGAATTGGATTGGGGCGAGGCTGGAGTTGAGGAGGAGGGAAGAGGGGGCGGTCGAGCAGCGACAAAGGGCCGGCTGTGCGGACATCTGAGTCCGCTGGCATGGCACAAAATAAGGGCGTGGAAACGAGTGCGCCCCACGTCCAATCAACCACCATCGCGGCACCCAAGGCGCGGTACTGTTAGGTCTCGCGGTGCCGCGCTTGCGCATACGCCTCTGCTCGGCCAAGTCCAGTAGCCTTGGGCCGAGGGAGCTCTTGTCGGCGTTACAGAGCAGGGTCCCGGACTTGCACACTGCGGCTGCGGTGTGGCTCAAGTGGCCCATCACGGCCCATCATGGCCCATCAAGATCTACTAGCTCAAGACCCTCATGAGGAGCAAGCCTCGCTGACGCGTGATAGAGCCTCCTCAAGCCACGACCTCATCGAGTCGAGCTCGCGAGGCGGAGAGATCAGGTGGGAGTACCTCCACGAGGTGCCGATGGTATAAGCCATGGCGACCAAGGGTGCAGGCGAGGCGCCCGGCCCTGCAGTGTCCTCCTTTCTTCTTTGGTGCAAAGGCAAAACCAAATGACGAAACATCAAGCAAAGGCATCCATTTGATACAACAAGACCAAGACCAGTCAAGCGGCAGGAAGGAAGTCATTGTGGAGCCCAAGCGGTGTCACCACAAGATCCTTTGACAGGCGAGACCAACCTTAGCATGGGGATAAGTGTACGAGATGTTCCCCTTCAAAATGACCAATTGTTGGCGCCTTCCGCTCAATATTTGGGAAGAGGCCGGGGCCTTTGCCTATAAACAGGACTAGCCACCCACAAGGTAGAAGGGCTGGGGATCGGAGCGAGAGAGAGAGTGAACTCCCCGGCCAGTTCATCGCCCGGCCAGAGCAGACCCTCATGAGCTGTTCTTCCTTGTCTTATTCATCACCATCAGCCAAGGCAATCCACCACACCACAAACTAGGCAGGTTATTACACCACAATGGTGGCCCGAACTAGTATAAACCTTATGTCTCTTATCTTGTTCCTTTTCGTGAATTCGAGATCCTAGCGGTGGCGGGGAGCGAGTAGGTAGAGGCGAGATTCGCGCGCGCAGTGTTCGAACCTCAAGGAGTGCCGGAACCGAAATCCGGCAGTTTCCATACATGACCATACTTACGAGATAAATGAGTGAGGAAGGTGTTGAAATGGGTTTTAAGTCTTTGTCATTCTGTCTTGAATCCATGTTGGGAGGATACGTACATGACACCCCTATGACAACCGCTGCCTCGATACTAACTTGGCTGACTCTGTAGCATCCGTGGCCTTTTAAACCTGCCTCAAAAGCGGATCTCCATTCTTCCTCCTCAAGATTTAGTTAACCTATCGAGCATTATCTCACGATGTTTGTTTCCTCTTGCGCCTAGGTGCTAGTCCAACAACAAACATAGGAAGTGTTGAGTGTACATCAAGCTGCGAGACTACATATGAAGCATGCAAGCTGTAACTTGACTCCAGCAACTACCTTCTTGTTGTTGAAGCTCACAAAGTTCATCGATCTTGCCAACTCATCTTGTGTCAAGATTGCTTGGAGAAGTAGTGTCGGTGTAGGGAGCTTGGGAACATATCTTTGCTAGCTGAGTTGACAAGCAGGTAAATCGTGCAAGCTGGTAGTCTGTATGGAAGGTGTTGCAACAACTAGGGTTGTCTCTTCTTGTTTGGTGGCAGCTATTTGTTTACATTTGACATTACGCAGCTCATGTAGCTTGGGATACCCTATCGGTACAATTTTCCACTGGACTTTGACCTTCTATTGCACCATCGATTACCAGCGAGAATCTGCGGGATTCTTCCACTTCCCTTTCACAGCCGTTACATCTTGCTTCCTCTTTCTCATGCCATGTTAAGTCAAGCCGACAAGAAAAACGAATAACAATTTAGTTCTTCAGAACAAATTGATGCGTGATACAGACGAACTGAACTTTGATGTTAGACAAGCACATGATAGGAGGATGTAATATGTAAGAAAAACAGGACGACATGAGATAACCAGAACTACGATGTGTAAACTAAGCATAATATATTTCACTAAATTAGAAGCAATGCAATGGAAGGTAGGCACCATATGAAAGATGCTACAAATATCGCTCTGCCAAGTTAACATTGTCTCATCATAAATGCCATTTAAACAAATGTGAAGCAGTACAAGAAATAAATCATATGCAAGATGCAAACAACATCACACTATCAAGATAAAGGTCTCTTGTCATTAGTGCCATTGCATATTCACAGCTTATGATGTGTAAACTAAGGAGAAGAGTATTTCAACAAATTAGAAACAGCGAAAGCTAGACACCATATGAAAGATGCAGCGAATATCACTCTACCAAGTTAAACTTGTCTAATCATAAGTGCCATTTCAACAAATTAGTAGTACAAGCTAGAAAAGAATCGAGATGTAACCAATATCACACTCCGAAGCCATGGCGTGTCTTATGATAAGTGATTATTGCAGATTACACAATAGTAGTAATTTGATGTAAGAACATGGTGTGATAAACCGGATATTTTATGTTCTAGAAAGCGAGAACACGTGTCTTATTCAAGTATAATGTGTAAAATGGCAGGATGGAATTCAAAAAAATCAGAAGCAATACAAGCTAGACATCACACATAACATGCAACCACATATACTTGATTGCCAAGTTAGAGGGCATGTAACACCCGATGTAACTTTCCATATTTGTAACTCCAACTCTTGCCATTTTCGCATTGTGATATGATATTCCCTCCGTGGTTGGGTTTTTCTTCATTTTGCATTTTGTTCATGTCATGCATTTCATATCATGTCATCATGTGCATCGCATTACATATACGTGTTCGTCTCATGCATCCAAGCATTTTCCCGTTATCCGTTTTGCAATCCGGCACTCTTATGTCCCCGGCGCTCCCTCTTGTCTCTTTTTCGCGGCGGGTGTTAAACGTTCTTGGAATGGACCGTGAGCTTGCCAAGTGGCCTTAGTACACCACCGGTGAACCACTGTCAAGTTTGGTCATTTGGAGCTCGTTTGATACTCAACGGTTAACAGGGTGCCAATGAAGGCCTCTTGTGTGTTGCAGCCCAACACCTTCAAAACAGCCCAATAACCCATCTAAGTCACTCTCATGCTCTCCGTCGTCGGATCACGATCGTGTGGTGAAAACTACACCTCATTTGGAGCCTCCTAGCTCCTCTCTACCTATAAATATAGCCTCCCCTCCGATTTCCGGATCCGAAACCCTAGCCCGCTCCCTCCTTCCGGGCCGGACTCCAGTCCGCGCCCGAACCAGCTCCCGCCGCCGCCCGCCCCGGACGCTTGGCGCCACGTGCGCGCCCACGCCGCCCGCCGCCCGCTTCAGCGAGCGCGCCTTGCGAGCCCGGCCCGCGCCAGCCGCTTTCGCCGCCTCCCGCCCGCCCGTCCGATGCGACCGCGCCCCCGCCCAACCGCCATCGCCCGCCGTCCCGCGCCGTCGCCTCCGAGTCGCCCGCGCGCGCATCTGCTGATCCACCGTCGCCAGCCCGCTGTCGCCGACTTGCGCCGCCGCCCCATCCCGCCGCCATCGCCCCGGTCGGCCTCTCCTCTCAGCGCCCTCCTCCGGCAGCGCCCCTCCCCCTCTCGATCTCCAGCCTGGCTCCGGTGAGCTCGCGAGATCTAGAGTCCAAATCGCGGAAGGTTGACTTTCCCAGTCCGGTTTTCACTGTAAGTCATTTTTACGCAAATATTTTGTTGCATGTTCATCGCATCATAACTTTGCACGGTGGCTCCGTTTTGGGCGTATAGCATACCGAATTGTTTGCCTCGATAGGTACATCATTTAATCTCATTGCATCATTTTCATTTGAGCACATCTTGATGCGAAATTCTGGTATAAGAGGGCAATGTGATGTTAGTTCAGATTCTTATCGAACATGCACTTTTGTCATTTTGCCATGATTGATGTGTGCACCCTATGATCTTGGAGTCCTACATGTGTTTTGTAATATGCCATTCCATCTTTACAGGGGTGTATGCCATATGTATTTTGTGATCTCTGTGGTGACTAGCACAAGCATGCAAACTAGGCTTCATGATGTTGCTGATTTCAACCCCTGTTTTGCTGATATTTTTATGCCATGTAAACTTGATGCTACAGAGAGATCCATGCTTATTTTGAGATACTTCAGTAAGGATGTTTTGAACATATGGCTATTCTAAATCCATCCATACCATTGTTTGCAATTATGTAGTGCCATAGCTTGAGTCAATCGAGCTCTACTTTTGCTATAAAATGTTTCCTGGCAGATTGTTTACATGTTATTCAATTTTGCCAAGGTTGTTGTAGTTGATCCGTGTATGCTATGATGTTGTTCTTGCAATGTATAGCTTCTATGACATGTCTTCTTGATGGATGTATGCTTAGCTTATCATGTAATGCTCTGTAGTGAGTGCATCGAGCTCTTGAAGATGCCTTCATAATTCTGTCAATGTCATGCCACATTTGCTGAATACATTATGAAACTTGCTATGTTTACGTGGGTGCCACCACATTTTCGATACCTTTTGGCTCTTGGTCAGTAAGGGACTTTTTGTTCAATATACTGGTAGATTCATGCCATGCCTTGTTTTGCTATTATAAGTTCGGTAGCTTGTTGTTTGCTTGCTCACGAACATTGCTTCACGATCTTGCTTCGATCTTGATTACGCCATGTATTGATTATTTTCACTAAGTCTGTGAAGCTGATATATTTTGCACTTTTGCCATGCTTGTTTGGACCTGTTATGGTATGAATTAGCCGTATCTCAGTGTTCATCTTTTGTCAAGCATCTTGGGTAGATCACTGCCATATGCTTTGTTTGGTACGTTTGGGTGCAGATAGCTTAATTTCTTGTTGCTTGCTAAGTGGTATCATCTTTATTAATAGCAGATTTGTGCCATTCTTGTTTTGCTTGTCATTTGCAAACCGTGCATCCGATTCAGTGATCTTTATATCGATTTCAGCGAAATCATCTCACCTTTCAGCGGACATACTTGGTTTGCCAAGTTGATGCCTTATTCATTATTTTCCTTCGAACGCATATGCATTGCATCTCACATCTCCCATATCATGCCATGGATTGCATCATGTTGCTTGTGCATTGCAAGTGATTTATTGTGGTTCCATTGTTTGTGTTCTTGCTTTGGGTAGAGCCAGGAGGCGATGCGTGAATGAGGAACCTGTTGAGAAGCAGCCTACGAGGATCAAGCTTTCGACAACTCACGAGAACCTTGCGGCAAGATGACCATACCCTCGAAATCACTTCTATCTTTGCTTGCTAGATGCTCGCTCTTTGCTATGCCTATGCTTCGATGCCTATCACTTGCTTATCATGCCTCCCATATTGCCATGTCAAGCCCTAACCATCCTTTCCTAGAAAACCCGTTGTTTGGCTATGTTACCCTTTGCTCAGCCCTCTTATAAGCGTTGTTAGTTGCGGTGAAGATGAAGTTTGTTCCTTGTTGGAACATGGAGATGTTGTTCCTTGTTGGAACATGTTTACTTGTTGGGATATCACAATATCTATTGTTTAATTAATGCATCTATATACTTGGTAAAGGGTGGAAGACTGGCCTTATGCACAGTGTTTTGTTCCTCTTGCCGCCCTAGTTTCCATCATGCTGTGTGTTATGTTCCTTAATTTCGCGTTCCTTACGGTTGGGTGATTTATAGGACCCCCTTGACAGTTCGCTTTGAATAAGACTCCTCAGCCAAGGCCCAACTTTGGTTTTACCATTTGCCACCTAAGCCTTTTTCCCCCAGGTTTCGCGAGCCGAGGTCATCTTTATTTACACCCCGAGCCAATGCTCCTTGGTGTTGGTCAGGCCCAACTGCCTCTGAGAATACCTCGAGGGAAACTTCGAGGGTTGGTTTTACTCGTAGCTAGTCTCATCCGGATGTGCCACGAGAGCGAGATATGTGCAGCTCCTATCGGGTTGTCGGCTGTTAAAGGCGGCTTTGCTTGGTCTTGTTTTACCATTGTCGAAATGTCTTGTAGTCAAGGATTCCGGAGACGATCGGGTCTTCAGTAGAAGAATATCGCCGTTGACCATGAGAGCTTATAATGGGCTAAGTTGGGACACCCTGCGGGGTATTATCTTTGAAAGCCGTGCCGCGGTTATGAGGCAGATGGGAATTTGTTAATGTCGGTTGTAGAAAACCGAAGTTGACCTTAATTAAAATACATCAACGCGTGTGTGTAGCAAGTGATGGTCTCTTCTCGTGGTTCGGGAAGTGAGCACGGTGTTGGAGTTATGTTTGGCGTAAGTAGTTTCAGGATCACTTCTTGATGGCTACTAGCTTCCGCGACCGTGCCTTGCTTCTCTTCTCGCTCTCTTTTGCGAATGTAGCCACCATATATGCTGATAAGCTTGCTGAGCTCCACCTCACAACTCTGTCCTTCCTATAAGGTTAAATAGTCTTGATCTATGGGTGTGAAGATTGCGAGTCCCATTGACTCACAGATTCTACCAAAGCAGTTGCAGGTGCCAGCGATGCAATGCGGATAGCGCTTGAGAGGCTCAAGTGGGAGTTCGACGAGGAGGCGTGGTGAGATTACTATGTGTCTTTTCCTGATGATCGATAGTGGAGCCCGTTGGGATGATCGAGGATACTGTGTAGCATTTGGGGTAGTCTTCTTTTATTTTGGTTCCATAGTCGGACCTTGAGTGTAATCTGGATGATGGATGTTTATTTATGTACTATGTGAAGTGGCATTGTAAGCCAACTATGTATCTCTTTCCTTATGTATTACATGGGTTGTGTGAAGATTACCTCACTTGCGACATTGCTTTCAATGCGGTTAAGCCTCTAAGTCGTGCTTCGACACGTGGGATATATAGCCGCATCGAGGCGTTACAAGTTGGTAATAAAGCCATCCCGACTTAAGAGCCTGCTTGATTGTTTCTTTGGCGTTGTTGAGTCTAGAACAAAAATGTTTTGAGTCTTAGGATTATATATATCGAAGTAGATTCTTTTTACTCCCAGTCCCTTAAATCATACGGTGAGGTCTCGACATAGAAGTTTTGACTCTCCTCTCCTCAAATTTCACTAAAAAATTTAGGATCACGGGTGTCTTGGAATCGTTCGATGGTTTTGTGGCGAGAACATTGTTCTTGGTGCCTCGACATTTAGGGGTTGTGGCGGTGTCCGGGGAGTTGAGCTCCGAGGTGTTGTCGTCACAATTTTATCGTTGCAATTCTGGAATACAGAGCTTTGCGCGCCGATAATCTCTTTTGTACGAGTTGTTGGTGAGATAACCCGATAACTTGATCTTGGGGCGAGCTGGGGAATATTGCCATGACTCGTATAACGGATGCTTTTAGAAGGTCGAGTACCACGATTTCGAAGGTTTCTTGGTTATGTGTTGACGGATGGATATAGCTGGATCTAGGTATTGTTAGTTTGGGTGATATATTTTGTGTCCCTTGTCCCCAACACAGTTGCATAACCAGAAAGTTCGGGAGTTTATAGGTGGGATTCAAGTAGCTCTTAGCATTTCTTCCCGCAGATATTTGGTTTGTGATTGGGTAATCCTTACCACTTATTTGTTCGATCGTACCTTGTTATTTTTTCATCAACCCTTAATCAAGTGGCTTCTCACCTTAATGGGCGTGTGATGTTAGCTTTTGGAATTCATTCGTTCATCCTTGTTCGAATATTTATTGTGAAGACTATATGTTGCAATTTCTATCCGTTGATTCAACTTGTCTATCGTCTATCAAAGTGCTAACGGATGTCACCCTCTTGAGATGGCTCCATGTAGCGTCAGAATCGGAGCGAAATGATGGGAGTCGATTGAGACCTCCACCTCCACCTCCGCCTCCGGAGGCAGGCAAGCTATCATGGCAGCCACCAGCGCAAATGCTCGAGATGATTTTGCAACTCTTGCAAAAGCGTGCCCAAGAACAAGGCAACCAAGGAAATCAAGGCCAAGGCAACAACCAGCCGCACTTTGCTACCCTCAATCAGTTCCTCGCTAATCAGCGAAGTCTTTCGGCTTACGTAGCCGAGGCCTGAGGCTTGACGATTGGCTTGTGGACATCTGCAAACATTTTGAATGTAGCAATGTCGGACCTGAGGACTTTGTCAAGTTTGCTTCGTTTCAACTCAAGGACCAAGCTGCGAGTGGTACCAGCAATACAAAGATTCGAGAGGAGGTCGTGTTATTACAGGATGAGTTCGCATGAGACTTCAAGCTCACCACATTCGAAAAGTGTTGTTGAGAGAAAGCGTGAGGAGTTCCATAATCTCAAGCAAGGCAACATGCGTGTATCAATACAATATCGAGTTCGAGCTTCAAAACGCTTCGCTAAGCAAGATGTCCCACGATGAAAAGAGTATGATCTATCAATTCAGAGGTGGCCTTAGAGAAGATCTGCAATTAGCTCTCGTGCTTTTGAGCGAGAAAAGTATGATGAATTCTACAACATGGCACTTAAGCAAGAAGCTGCAGCTCAAATGTGAGGCTTCTAAGAAGAGATCGAGGGATGCAGATTCAGGTCTTCTTCTTCCTCTCAAGTGGCAGCTAAGCAGCAAAGTTCTACCTTCCTCCTCCTCCGTTCCGTCGGCCTTATCGTGAGAAGAACTCGGGTGGTGCGTGGATCTTCCCACCCGCCCAACCCAGGCTATCAGAACAAGTCTAATTCTCAAGCTCCAGGTCAAATACTCCTTATCACCGTCCGCTCTCGAGAGGTGACTTGCAACAAATGTCGGAGAAAGGTCACTATGCGAACAAGTGCTTCAACCAAAGCGCCTTCGCCTCCTCCTCTGTGAGATCTTCCGGCAATGCGGTGGTCAAGCATAATCCCAAGTGCGCAAGGTGAACATGATGAAG